>CM062293.1:444309945-444498311 GCA_031216915.1 Pictodentalium vernedei | reverse complement strand
CGCGATCATTCAGAGTTGATGCCCGAGCCCAAAAACCTTTAGCATAGCCTATAGGTCGTATTTATGGAAGGATTTCATTGTAACTTGTTAGGTTGACTCTATATAATGCCTAGATGATGACATCCCCTTTTGGTCATGATTGGTCAACTGTGATGGCTACAGGTGCCCGAAGCCCGAAATTCTTGAGCACAGTCTACAGGTCATATTTATGAAGGGATTTCATTGTAACTTCGTAGGATCACTCCAGATGATGGCCAGATGAGAATTCCCCTTTTGGTTGCGATCATTCAGCCATGATGGCTGCCCGAGCCCAAAGCCTGAAAACCTTTAACACAGTCTACAGATCATATTTATGAAGGGATTTCATTGTAACTTGGTAGGTTGACTTCATATAATGTCTAGATGAGAACATTCCCTTTGGACTCAATTAGGAAACTGACGGCTGCAGGGGCCCAAATCCCGAAAACCTTTAGCACAGTGTACAGGCCATATTTATGAAGGGATTTCATTGTAACTTGGTAGGTTGACTTCATATAATGTCTAGATGAGAACAGCCCCTTTTGGACACCATTAGGCGACTGTGACGGCTACAGGAGCCTGAAGCCCGAAAACCTTTAGCACAGTCTACAGGTGATATTTATGAAGGGATTTCATTGTACCTTGGTAGGATGACTCCAAATAATGTCTAGATGAGAACGTCTCCTTTTGGCCGTGATCATTCAGCCTTGATGGCTGCCCTAGCCCAAAACCCCAAAACCTTTAGCATAGTCTTTCGGTCATATTTATGGAAGGATTTCACTGTAACCTGTTAGTTTGACTCCATATAATGCCTAGATGATGGCATCCCCTTTTGGTCGTGATTGGTCAACTGTGACGGCTTCAGGGGCAAAGCCTGAAAACCTTGAGCACAGTCTACAGGTCATATTTATGAAGGGATTTCATTGTAAACTTCGTAGGATCACTCCAGATGATGCCCAGATGAGATTGTCCCCTTTTATTTGCGATAATTCAACCCATGATGGCTGCCTGAGCCCAAAGCCCAAAAACCTTTAGCACAGTCTACAGGTCATATTTATGAAGGGATTTCATTGTAATTGGTAGGTTGACTTCATATAATGTCTAGATGAGAATGTCCCCTTTGGATGCAATTGGGAAACTGACGGCTACAGGGGCCCGAAGTCCGAAAACCTTTAGCATAGTCTACAGGCCATATTTATGAAGGGATTTTAATGTAACTTGATAGGATGACTCGTTTTGGAATAATTTCACTGCAACTTGGTAACTTTCGTTGATATACGTTAACTGTGAGGGTCACATACATTAACTGTGAGGTCATATTAACCCACCCCTCAGCTCTTTAGTACAATGTACACCTCCTATTATTTTTAGCTCACCGAAGGGAGCTTAACTTATCACTTGCCGTCCGTCATCGTCGTCTGTCATGAACTTTACATTATCGACTACTCCTCCCAAACTAATAGATCAAATTGAACCAAATTTGGTGTGCATGTTCCCCATCATATGTCAATTCAAACTTGTCACACCACAAGGGACATAACTCTGATAGCACCCATGAATTTCTTTCCAAAATTCAAAAAATTCTTCTTCTCCAGATACACCAGGCAGAATTCTTTCCTATTTGGTATACATCATCTCTAGGGGGTGGGGGTGGGGGGGGGGGGGGGGGGGGGTGGAGATTCAAGTGTGTTCCAATCGGCTCCCTGGATTCATATTTGGGCTCACTGTAGAAGCCCGAATTTGAACTTAGTGCATTTCAGGCAAATGTCTTAAAAAATCTTCTTCTCCAGATCCAGCAGGCAGAATCTTTTGATATTTGGTATATGCAACATTGTGGGGTGGATCTGATTCAAGTTTGTACAAATCGGCCTCCTGGATTCATATTTGGGCTCAGTATAGGTGCCTGAATTCAAACTTAGTGCTTTTCAGGCAAATTTCTTTAAAAATCTTCTCCAGATCCAGAAGGCAGAATCTTTTGATATTTGGTATGCAACATAGTGGGGTGGATCTGATTCAAATTTGTTCAAATCGGCCCCCTGGATTCATATTTGCGCTCACTATAGAAGCTCGAATTCAAAATTAGTGCATTTCAGGCAAATTTCTTAAAAACTCTTCTTCTCCAGATCCAGCAGGCCGAATCTTTTGATATTTGGTGTGCAACATTGTGGGGTGGATCTGATTCAAGTTTGTTCAAATCGGCCCCCTGGATTCATATTTGGGCTCACTATAGAAGCTTGAATTCGAACTTAGTGCATTTCAGGCAAATTTCTTAAAAACTTTTCTTCTCCAGATCCAGCAGGCAGAATCTTTTGATATTTGGTAATTGCAACATTGTGGGGTATATCTGATTCAAGTTTGTTCAAATCGGCCCCCCCTGGGTTCATATTTGGGCTCAGTATAGGAGCCCAAATTTGAACTTAGTGCATTTCAGGCAAATTTGTTTAAAAATCTTCTTCTCAAGCTCCAGCTGGCAGAATCTTTTGATATTGGGTATGCAGCACGCTTAGGGGGGTGAGATTCAAGTTTGTTCAAGCCAAGTCCCTGGGTTCATATTTGGGCTCACTGTGGTAGCCCGAATTGTAACTTAGTTCAAAATGAGGAATTTTCTTTAAAAATCTTCTTCTTCAGATCTAGCAGTCAGAATGTTTTGATATTTGCTATGCAGCATCCTTAGGGGGGTGAGATTCAAGTTTGTTCAAGCCATGTCCCTAGGTCCATATTTGGGCTCACTGTGGGAGCCCGAATGATAACTTAGTTCAAAATGAGGAATTTTCTTTAAAAATCTTCTTCTTCAGATTTAGCAGTCGAATTGTTTTGATATTTGACATGCAGCATCCTTAGGGGAGTGAGATTCAAGTTTGTTCAAGCCAAGTCCCTGGTTCCATAAAATTTGTCTCTCATGACTTCATTCCTTTGAAGTGTTGATGAACCATGTCTAACTGAATGTGACCCCAAATACTTCTTTGAACCACTTTGGCCTGTGAGCGTTTAAGGCTCCTTGGGGCCTCTTGTTTATCAAAAACATAGCATACAGGGAATAGAAATGAACATATTCCCAATTATCACAATTCGTGTCTTATTTCATAATATTTTCATAAACATTGAACATTATCCTTTTCATCACACACAACACACAGACAAGTTAAGCTACAGTGTCATTGAAACATTCATTTCCATAAAAAATTATTGTCGTTACGACCAGCCTTTGAACTTACTGCATTTGTGCAGCAACTTATCCCTTTAGCACTCTCTGCAGGGCATATTTATGAATTTCCATAAAAAAGTGAGAAAAAGACATTGCCACAAGCTATGACCTTCAAATTTAGTGCATTTGTGCATTAACATCTTCCTTTGGCATGGCCCAAAGGGTGCATTCATTATGAGGTTGTTTTGAAACTTTGTATGCTTATGCAGGATGACAAAGATAGGAGCTATTGATTTTCTTTTCATTTCCATCAAAAACTGTTGCGATTAGCAACAATCTTTGAATTTATTGCATTTGTGCAACATTCTTCTTTGACATGGCCTACAGGCCACATTTATCATAGGATTGTTTTTGAACTTGGTGTGCTCATTAGGCAAGACCTTTAGATAAGAGCTATTGATTAGCATACATTTCTGTGAAAAAAGTTGCCATTTACAACAACGTCTGAACTTACTGCATTTGTGTATCAACATTCTTCCTTTAGCCAGTCTTATAGTTTACATTTAAAAATGCATGGATTACTCTGACTTTGTGCACACACATTACTGTTATGTTGAAGTTTCACCAAATAACATTGGTACCAAATATCTTATTTATTTATTTATTGGTGTTTAAGGTCACATATGCACAATGGCTAATCATGACCGTGACAGTTTTACGGGTGGAGGAAGCCGGAGAGAACCACCAGGCAATGGCGAGCAACTGTCATCTCCCCAACATACTAACTCCATACAAGCAGGATTAGCATTGGTTGAAGACAAGTGCACCATCGACGTGCAGTACGCCTTAGTACACAACGCCACCGTGCCCCCACGCGTGCAATGGAGATGAAGTGTCTTGCCCAAGGACACAATGCGGTTGCCGCAGGTGGGATTCGAACCGAGGACCTCTCGTCTTGCAGCCTGCACCTCTACCTACTGAGCCTCCGCGTTCCAACCAATGATCTTCAATTTTGCTATTTCACTTATAACTTACCAAGTTCAAGTTTGTCAAGTTGAGCTGCAGTGTCATTGACACTTTTATTTATTTTATTTTTAATTTCTGTAATTATTTCTGTGCCATCAAAAGTTCATATTCTTGGTTTATGTTTTAGGCCTCATAATCTGTGGAATAGCATGGGTGGTGGTATATTTCTTCCCTTGACAGCAAGAAGGCTTTGCAGTTCTAAAGCATTGCAAAGCCTTCTTGCACTCAAGGGACAAATTTATCAATTATTTTTATCTTGGGTAAAATATCAGACATAAACCATTAATTTTAAGCTTACATTGGTTATAAAAAGAGAGTATGCGGCAACCAAAAAGACCAGGCGGGAGATCGAGAGAAACAGATTTTTAATTTTTTTAGGTCTTAACATAATTTTACACAGAGGTTTGTAAAAGTGCTTGAAAATTCATCAGAAAAATTTTTGGAAGTTCTAGATTTTTCTTTCCTCACGAGTGTACAAACCCTGTTTCATCATTGTAAAATAAGTCCAGATCCTGATAGACAGATAAATAGATAATTTTATTTAGCTCTATACAAACTCATACATTACGTTAATTGTATAAAAATTTCAATAAGATGGCATAAAATGTTTATGCAGCAGGGAGATGGCATACATAGCCAGATCCTGAAATAAATTTTGATGCAGAAACAGTCAAGGAATTCTTGCTTGATAATGTGTTAAATATAATTTGCAATTTTTCCTAATGTAGTGCTCTGGAAGTATAGTACTTGATTTTTATCCGCTGGGAATACAGTTTTATAGATCTTTGAACACAGTCACTTCAGAATGGTAGACCAGATTAAATTGCCATACTGGTGGTACACGTCATTTTGGTTACTGAATGAGTTTTTTGCTTTATTATTGATTGGTGCTTTTCTCTCAAGAAGAGTAATTTGAACCCTTTTCCTAACAGAAGTCAAACCACTTCTTGGTATATCCTTTCAAATTAGGTGTTTTTTTTTAAATTTTCACTTATACAACACCCGACTGCCTCAAAATGCACTTGAAAAAGTTTATGGTTTTTATTGGCCCACTTCCAATGGAACATAATTTATAACCTGTGATTTGTCCTCAATTAGTACTACAGTTGAGCCCATTTAATTGGATATCTCTTAACTGAATAACCCTGTTAATTGAATATAATTTTCCAACACAAAACCATTTACCATAACTCCAGTACAAATTTGACCTGTTAATTGAATACAGGTTATGGAGTAAACTCCTGTTAATTGAATAAAAAATCTTTCAACTTGTCAAGAAATTACCCTGACTCTCCCTAGTTCTCCTTTGTTTATAACCTATTTGGTCTCAGTATATCCAATGCAGGCATTTAATTTATTTTAACTTGTTTGACAGAGCTCATGGAGCTCTGTCAAACAAGATAGAATAAATGCAAAGTTTACCTCTAGATTTCAGGGAAGTGACACAATCCCTGTTAATTTAATACTCCTGTTAATTGAATAATTTTCACTGCCAAAGTGGCTATTCAATTAACAGAGTTGTACTGTATTATTAAGTAGAAAAGATGTCAAGACAAAAACATGTTCAAGATTCAAATAAAGTCTCAGAATTCTGTTTATTTTGCTTTAAACAGTGGTTGCAACACAAAATACAGAAAGGATTCCCATATTATAAACAGCAGACCGAATTGAAATGAGTCCTGCAAAGAAGAATGGCTCTCACAAAAAAAAAAAATTGATGGGCTCTATTTTCAGGTCTCCCCCCCCCCCCCCCCAAAAAAAAAAAAACAAACAAATTCCTGGCATGTTTATATGAAATTATTTTGTTACAATTTTGTTTAAACAATATTTTATTTCCAAAAAAAAAAATAAAAGATAAAGACAGACAGACAATAATTGATTAACGTTGAGAATAAAAAATATCTTGAACATGGAAAGAGGATTCAGCAGTAAGCTAAGTGCTTATTCGAGGCTGTCTCCTTATTACAATTTAGTGCTAATAATAGGCACTCTGGAAATAATGGGCACTCTGGAAATAATGGGCACACTTCATTTGTAACAAAACTATTATGAACAAAATCTTGCTAAAGTGAGACTACCCTTGCTGATAGCAAGCTATGTTTTCCAAAAAAAAAATAGTTCTGTTACAAATCACTTTTGAAAAATAATTCGCCATTTGACCAGTTAAGCTATTGTATGAAAGTAAGAAATATTACAGGTCTTATATTTTTTTTATTGGGGTTTAACTGGTAGAGTGCTGGAAGCCCATATTTGGGATTTATTCTGAAGTGCAGGTACTGCAACATGAAAGCTTCATACTTGGGGGATGTGCTTTATATTATCATTAATGCCACGTTGTTTGTCTGTGAGGAGCTGCCTTGTTACAATTTATGGGAGAGTGTTTGTTGCAACTCTCCCATAAATTGCAACAAGGCAAAAACATGTGAACAAAGTTTGATGATTAAAAATAATTAGCACTCTACCAGTTAACACTTTCGACTGGTGGGGTCACCTCTTGTGGTTTTACAGGTGGAGAAATCCAGAGTACTCCGAGAGAACCACCAAGCAATGGCAAGCATCTGGCAGACTCCCCAAATGGACTAACTCCGCACAAGCAGGGTTAGCATTGGTTGGAGACAAGTGCGCTATCGGCGTGCAGTACACCTTAGTACACAGTGCCACCATGGCCCACATGGGCAATTGGGATCAAGTGCCTTGCCCAAGGACACAACTCGGTTACCTTGGGCTGAGATTGAACCATGGACCTGTCCAGTTTGAAGTCCAATGCCACAACCACTGAGCCACCATGCTCCCTACACATGTTATATCAGTTTTATGCAAAGCAATCTTTTACTGCTCTGGTCCTGGAAGCCACTTAACACTTTACCCAGCAAATCTTCCACATCCACTCGCAAAATTTACAAATGAAGTTGTTGAAAAAAAAAATTTTTAATCCCCAAAAAACCATATCTTGTGACCCTCATTGTTAAGTTCATTCCAGTGCAGGAGGCATCACATGATATGGTTTTGTTGGAATTTTAAAAAAAATTTAAACAGACAGAAACCAAAAGAATAAATTTTGATAGTCTGTGCTTTGGGTAAAGAGTTAAGATTTCACTTAAAGGTGTTTTTTATTTTGGTTGGATGTTCCTCATATTCATTTAGAAATGGAGTTTTGTCTTTTCAAACCTATTCTCTTAATGGCTACAAAAATTATCTGAAATGCTTTCAGTCAGGAGGAACTCATAAATTTTTATGTCAGTATTTGAGGATGTGCTGAGGAATGACATTTTCTTATTTAAGAATTAATATAATTTTGTCTGTTGTGAGAGAAGATTGCTACTTGTTAATAAAAAGGAATGGACTGAATATTTTAGTCTGCAGAATCAGGACCCTTCATTTGCAACTTTTCAAGGATTCATATGTATTTCCACTTATGTTACAGTGGAACCCTGTTAACTGAATAGTCACTTTGCCAGTGAAAAGTATTCAATTAACAGGAGTATTCAATTAACAGGGATTGTTATTTTCCTGTATTCTAGAGATAAACTTAGCATTTATTCTATTGTATCTTGTTTGACAGAGCTCCACGAGCTCTGTCAAACAAGATATAATAGATTAAGTGTCTGTATTGAATGTCCTGAGGCCAAATAGGTCTATAAACAAAGAAAACTGGGGCGAGTCAGGGTAATTTCTTGACAGGTTGAAAAAAAATTTATTCAATTAACAGGAGTTTGCTCGATAACCTATATTCAATTAACAGGTCAAATTTCTACTGAAGTTATGGTAAATGGTTTTGTGTTAGGAAATTATGTTCAATTAACAGGGATATGCAATTAAGAGACATCCAATTAAGTGGGCTCCACTGTATTAATGTTAACCCTTGTTATCCATACATCCACAAACAGCCCCTTTTATATTGCTCTGAAAACATCGTCCCAAGTGTGTCCTTTCTTCATAACTCCACTGTTAGGATGTATTTATCTTGACACTGTTTTTGCATCTGTTTGCACATAATGTAAGTACATGGAGAGTGTATTATCAATAAATCACCCATGGAGTGATGATTTCTCTCAAGTAATAAATGCTAATTTGTTGCAAAGTGTTATTAGCATAAGTAAAGTTTCATCTAATGGACCACTGCGTTAAACCCGGTGGTCCATTGGTTGAAACTTTGCTTGTGCTTCTTGTGTTTCTGTACAAAAGTAGAGAGTTGTACCTTGGGTGATACCTACTCTCCATGGGTGATTTGGTGACAATCCACCCTCTATGTACTTTAGAAACACTGTTCACAGCTGTCATCTGCAGCTGTGTACTTGTTGTCTCCCGCTTTTTGAAAAAAAGGGAGATATTAAATTTGGGGCTGTCCTTCCATCCTTCCGTCTTTCCATCCTTCCGTGTTTTTCGTTTCCAGACTCTAACTTTCCTTACAGTGACCAGATTTCGATGAAATTGGGTAGTAGATCACTTTCATCAATTGTGTGTCCAAGTTCGAATATGGGCATTTTCCGCTCATATTTAATTAGGTTGCTTACATTTGATTGGCTGACGGTTCCCAGACTCTAACCTTCCTTAAAATCAACCGATTTTGATGAAATTTCATATATGGATTACTTTTATCAATACCTAGGTCAAGTTCGAATGTGGGAAATTTTGTACTGAAAATCTGTCTGTCTGCCTGTCTGTCTGCCTGTCTGTCTGCCCCGTGCGTCAACGCACCTCGGACTAAAAGCCGTATTTATGAACCGATCTTCACAAAACTTCTTGGGTATCTTTGTTATCATTGTGAGACCAGAATATATGTTTTGGGGTTTGGTCCAAAATTCAAGATGGCCGCCAGTGGCCATTTTGTTCTGAAATTGGGTGTAATCAGTTTTTTGTACAGAACTATATGAAAGATTGGATTTGAATAAATTTTTGTATGAATGTTTAGTAACATGCAATACATCACATATAATACGGGTTTTGTTCTCGTGCAAAAATTATGCAAACTAGGGAAACTTTGATTTATTCAGTGCTACTACTAATACACAGTAAGTGCACACCTTCTGTGTTTTTCGTTTCCAGACTCTAACTTTCCTTGCAGTCAGTCGATTTCGATGAAATTTGGGTAGTAGATCACTTTCATCAATTGTGGGTCCAAGTTCGAATATGGGCATTTTCCATGCATATTTAATTAGGTTGCTTAAATTTGATTGGCTGATGGTTTCCAGACTCTAACTTTCCTTATAGTCAACCGATTTCAATGAAATTTCATATATGGATTACTTTTCACATCAGTTTAATGTAATATGTCTTATCATACAGTCTTATTTTTAGTGATTCTCACAGTTATACTCCACATCACTTTACTTGCTTTGACAGTGACCTCCGTGAAAATAAATCTGATAACCACTGTCTGAAGCACTGTCTGTTCTGTCTTTTCTAAATAACTTGCACCTCAACTATATTCCACTGGGTGCATTAATTCCACTTGAAACTGCTGCCCAGCGGGAGACATGAATTCACTGAATTTGCTTGTTTTTACCATAGTGATCAACAAAAAATTAATCTGAGGACTCAAGTGTTAAAAATGAAGTGGCAGAAAATTTGAGTGTGTACTGAATGAGAAATCTTCATTTTAGTGTGAACCAAGCTAGAGGTGTCCCCCTTGATGCTTTACAAGACACAACCAATTTGTTACTTCAAAATCATTCACAATTACAGTGGAACCCTGTTAATTGAATAGCCACTTTGCCAATGAAAATTATTCAATTAACAGGAGTATTCAATTAACAGGGATTGTGTCACTTTCCTATATTCTAGAGATAAACTTAGCATTTATTCTATTATATTTTGTTTGACAGAGCTCCATGATGAAAAAAAGCACCACATAAAATGTGCAACGCCAACAAGGCAGAATTCATTAATGGTAAATCTTCATTTTGCCATTTTTAGTTTGAGGAGAGCTAATCACTCACCTAGGACATGCGAGGGGAGCGATTTTTAGCCCTCATGCATTTTTAGCTCACCGAAGGGAGCTTAACTTATCACTTGCCGTCAGTCGTTGTCAACATTTTTCAAACGACTTCTTCTCTGAAACCACTGGTCCGATTTTCACGAAACTTCATGTGGATGTTCATTACTATATGGCAATTCATGTTTGTTCAAATGAAATGGCCTAGTCCCTTGGGGGCTCTGTATGGGGCATAACTCTGATAGCACCATATGAATTATAGAAAAATTATTAAAAACTCTTCTCCAGAACCAGTGTGCAGAATCTTTTGATACTTGGTATGCAGCATCTTGGTATGGGTCTGATTCAAGTTTGTTCAAATCAGCCCCCTGGATTCATATTTGGGCTCACTATAGAAGCCCAAATTCGAACTTAGTGCATTTCAGGCAAATTTCTTAAAAAAATCTTCTTCTCCAGATCCAGCAGGCAGAATTTTTTATATTTGGTATGCAACATTGTGGGGTGGATCTGATTCAAGTTTGTTCAAATTGGCCCCCTGGATTCATATTTGGGCTCAGTATAGAAGCCCGAATTCGAACTTAGTGCATTTCAGGCAAATTTCTTAAAAAATCTTCTTCTCAAGATCCAGCAGGCAGAATCTTTTGATATTTGGTATGCAACATTGTGGGTGGATCTGATTCAAGTTTGTTCAAATCGCCCCCCTGGATTCATATTTGGGCTCACTATAAAAGCTTGAATTCGAACTTAGTGCATTTCAGGCAAATTTCTTAAAAAATTCTCTTCTCCAGATCCAGCAGGCAGAATCTTTTGATATTTGGTATGCAATATTGTGGGGTGGATCTGATTCAAGTTTGTTCAAATCGGCCCCCTGGGTTCATATTTGGGCTCAGTATAGGATCCCAATTTGAACTTAGTGCATTTCAGGCAAAATTTCTTCTTCTCAAGATCCAGCAGGCAGAATTTCTTGATATTGGGTATGCAGCATGCTTAGGGGGGTGAGATTCAAATTTTGTTCAAGCCAAGTAAGTCCCTGGGTTCATATTTGGGCTCACTGTGTTAGCCCGAATCATAACTTAGTTCAAAATGAGGAATTTTCTTTAAAAATCTTCTTCTTCAGATCCAGCTGTCGGAATATTTTGATATTTGGTATGTAGCATCCTTAGGGGGGTGAGATTCAAGTTTGTTCAAGCCATGTCCCTAGGTCCATATTTGGGCTCACTGTGGGAGCCCAAATGATAACTTAGTTCAAAATAAGGAATTTTCTTTAAAAATCTTCTTCAGATCCAGCAGTCGGAATGTTTTGATATTTGGTACGCAGTATCCTTAGGGGGGTGAGATTCAAGTTTGTTCAAACCATGTCCCTAGGTCCATATTTGGGCTCACTGTGGGAGCTTGAATTGTAACTTAGTTCAAAATGAGGAATTTTCTTAAAAAATCTTCTTCTTCAGATCCAGGAGTCGGAATGTTTTGATATGTGGTGTGTAACATCCTTAGGGGGGTGAGATTCAAGATTGTTAAAGCCAAGTCCCTGGGTCCACATTTGGGCTCCCTGTGGAAGTCTGAATAAAAACTTAGTCAATACAAGGAATTTTTAGCTCACCGAAGGGAGCTCAACTTATCACTTGCCGTTCGTCATCGTCAACATTTTTCAAACGACTCCTCCTCTGAAACCACTGGTCCGATTTTCACGAAACTTCATGTGGATGTTCATTACTATATGGCAATTCATATTTGTTCAAATGAAATGGCCACGTCCTTTAGGGGCTCTGTATGGGGCATAACTCTGATAGCACTGTATGTATTATAGAAAAATCAGCAGCATTGTCCCATTCAGTTCTGTCGATGTTTTAGCTCCACAGAGAGTATATAGATTTACTGTGTAGAACCTTAAGAATAGCTTTTGATAAAATTTGTGTCTTAACAGTAGGGAACATTCGGTGAGCGCCCAAGGCCCCTTGGGGCCTCTTGTTAAGAATACCAGGCCAGGAGTCGTAAATGGGAATCCATGGTCAAAGAGATAGTTCAACTATTGGAACGTCACAGCTTCCCCAAGAGAAGAGGAAACATTGGACTTTGTGAAAAGAATTAGAAACAATAACACTGTCAGAAAACTGTAATAGATCTGAGAACATTTTGTAATTATTTGTTTTGGTTTAAGAAATAAAGAGCTTATTACATGATTAGTTTTATATCGGCCAAGATGTTAGCCCTTCGATCTCAGGCTGATGTGAAATTACCTCAGGCTTTGTGACATTCAGCCAATGTGTGACTGACTGAAAACCACCTCAATCCAAATCAGATGTGTCGGTGTCGACACATAAATCTCTTTTGTTTGATTTTGTGATGAAATGCGGGGCAACAATTGTATGAATTGATATATTTTACACCAGAGGATTGGAAGTGACTACGTTTTATTCTCTGGTTGTTTTATTCTTTGTTCATTTGTCATCATATTTGTAATGGTAATATCACTCTTTGCTGTAAAGTTAATGAATGACCAAATTTATTCCAAATTTTTCCGTGTGAAATCCCAGTGATACAAGTCAGATTACAGTTCGTAGATCAGTTTAATTGTGTTACCAAAGATCAGTAATGCCACAAACAGAATAATACATATTGATGGCATATGTCTAGACAAACAGATGTGTCCCATATGTAAAAACTCTTTGTCATGTGTATCCTTTGTGATTTCAGTGTGCTGCATAGATTGAGTGCTAATACAGTACAGCTGCCGTGGACTGGTCACTTTCCATGGGTGGGCAATATTTCTACGGATGCAGTAATATTATATTCCAAATACAAATTATTATAGAATAAGTATCCAAAATTTAATTAATGATGCTTCATTAATTAAAATTTTGCTGCTGATGATTTTTATTACCTGGTAAACATATGCGAGGTCAACACTGCTCACAAGTGGATTATGACCAGTCCTCGGTGGCTGTACTGTACAGATAACTTGTTAGAAGTTTTCTAATTTTGTGCTGAAAGTTTATACAATAGAATCCTGGCAGTTTTTAAAGCAACTTAGCTGTGAAAAATATTTGGTTAGATACATGTTCAAATAAAGTCCCTGGTTTCATATTTTGGTTCCCTGCAAGAGCTCTACTTTTTACTTTATTCAATACTAGGATTATTCCTTAACCCTTTACCCAACGTATCGGCCAAAACAATAAAAATCTCCTGCTCATCCATCTGTCAAAGTCTTTTGATATTTGGTATACAGCATCCTTATGTGGGTCAGATTCAAGTTTGTTTAACTAAACTAGTAATTCATTTATCTAATCGCTCTCCATCCGTCGCCTGGCGTTGGGTCAAGTTTGGTTTTGGAGGAGAAGTTCAAAACATAGTGTTGAGTCAACACTATGTTTTGGACTTCTCAAGAAAAAAACACTGGACCAATTCAGGTAACAGTTTGTGTGAGTGATGGAACTGAAGGGCATTGCATTCTTGTTCAACTCAGCATGCCCAGCCCCAATGTTGTTTTTTTTTTAAATCTTCTCGCAAACCAGTGGGTACAATGACTTGATATTTGGTATGGAGCTTCCTTTTGAGGTGTAGAATCAACTTTGTTCAAACAAAGTTCTGGAGCAATGGTCAGAATCTTTTGATATGTGGTATACAGCATCCATAAGGGGGGGCCAGCTACAAGTTTGTTAAAATGAAGTCCCTTGTATCATATTTGGGCTCAATACTAGAGCCCAAATTTTTAACTTATGGCAATATGGGAAATAATCTTTAAAAATCTTCTGCTTCAGAACCATCAGTCACAATCTTTTAATGTTTGGCATACATCATTGTTATTGGGGTCAGATTCAAGATTTTTCAAATCAAATCCCTAGGTTAATATTAAAATAATAAAATTAATATAAAAGTCTTCTTCAGATCCACCAGTCAGAATACTTTCATATTTGGTATACAACATCTCTGATGCCTTTTCATATTTGGTATACAACATCTCTTGATCTCTACTGAGGTCTGATTCAAGTTTGTTCAAATCGGGTCCCTAGGTTAATATTTGGGCTCCCTACAGTAGCCTGAATTTTAACTTAGTGCTATATGACAAAATTTCTTTGAAAATCTTCTTCTTCAGATCCAGTAGCTAATATACTTTCAAACTTATTATACAACATCTCTAAGGGGTGGCATTCAAGTTTGTTCAAATCGAGTGCCTGGGTTAATATTTGGTCTCCCTATGGGAGCCCGAATTTTAATTTAGTGCAATATGAGGGAATTTCTTTTAAAATCTTCTTCAGATCCAAGAGCATGGTGGCTCAGTTGGTAATGGTGCAGGCTGTAAGCCAATAGGTCCTTGGTTTGAATCCCAACTGCGGCAACTGCGTTGTGTCCTTGGGGAAGACACTTCATCCCCATTGCCCACGTGGGAGCATGGTGACACTGTGTGCTGAGGCTTACTGCATGTCGGTGGTGCACCTGTCTTCAACCAGTGCTAACCCTGCTTGTGTGGAGTTAGTTTGTAGAGTTGCCATTGCTTGGTGATTCTCTCCACTTACTCCGGCCGGCTTCCTCCAACACAAGATGACCCTTGCTGTCGAAAGTGTTATTAAACCTCAATAAATAAAATATATTAGATATACTGAGGCCAAAAAGGTCAGTAAGGAAGCAGAATTTATTGACTCATTATACAGTTTTTATTCCATTTACAGTTGACTCTATAAACTATAGGCAATTAACAGGTCAATTTGTATTTGGTAAATGGTTTTGCATTTGAAAGTTACAGTACGTGGAGAGTGTATTATCACTAAATCACCCACAGAGTGGAGATTCCACCCAAGCAATAATTGCGAATTTGTTGCAAAGCACAACCAGCACAAGCAATGTTTCAGCCAATGGACCTCCGGGTTAAACCTGGAGGTCCATTGGCTGAAACATTGCTTGTGTTTTTTGTCGATAGGAACAAAATTTGAAAGTTATAGCTTGGGTGATAACCCCACTCTGCAGGTGATTTACTTACAATCCACTCTCCATGTACTGTATATTCAATTAACAGAACTAGTTACTTAAGAGATATCCAGTTATGTGGGTTCCACTGTTTTTCGAATAATCTGTTGATAGCTTTTCCGACTGGTTTGACTGATAACCATTTATTAACCAGTTATCTGGCCAACTATTTCCGCACTAAAATGAAACAGAATACCATTTTGTTACTTTTTCATAAATGTCTCATCTTCAGTAGTAACATTGATGTTCACAGTAATCTTTTCCAAGACAAATTGTTATGCTTTGCAGGGACCGACCTGGGCATGCGCCAGTGCGTATTTGGTTCTGAAACATCAGGACCTGGCTCTTAAATCTCAGAAATAGGCTTCTCAGTTGGCGCGTAACTTCTCAGATCATATTTTGATATTCTTTCGATGGATAATCGAGAGAGACACTCTTACATGTATTATATATATGATTATCATTTATCGTTGTAGAGTGCTTAAGTTAATACTTCAAGTCTTAATTACCAAGCATTAATCTTCACTGTGGTTTCTGATCAAGTCTTGGCTGCCTAAATAGGCAGCCAAGACTTGATCAGAAACCACAGTGAAGATTAATGTTTGCTACAGTGTACTAAATGAAAATGATGAGAGCTATTACACACTTGCAGTGTGTGTTACAAACAGCAGTGTGACTCCGTAAATTGAAATCTGGCGCATGAATTGAAAAAATAGGCTTGAGCGTATTTTAAATAGTCCTGATCGGTCCCTGCTTTGAATTTGCAAGTAGCTGAGTTTTTTTGTTCAAACCAAATCAATTATGAGACCTTGGGTATATAAGATAACAATTCATACATAAATTACTGATACTGCAAACCAGACCAGATCAATTGCTTGTAAAAATATAAATAAGGAGGGGTTGATTTATCGATAGTGGTTTATTGTGTCACCTGTATATATACATCAGTACTGACATCACTAATATTTTTATCGATTCTTATCTGTGGTCTGTTCATGATACTTGATACCATTTAACCCTTTGATACTACATTAGTGACAGATATATGTAATTAGTGCCATTAAAATACTGCATATTTTCATCATTGTGTTGTCTTTCATTTGTCAACAGACCATTCTTTCCGCAAACAATCACTTTTGGCCATCTGAAAGATAGCATGAAAGTAAAAACTGTTTCTATTAACCCTTTCATACTTTTGTACATGTTATTACGTACAAAATCTTTTGTTTAATTTAACCCTTTGATCGTTTGTAAGTGTTATTACGTACGAAATCAAACAGCACGTTGATACTTTGTGGTCATTTCTTTTGTTATTATTCTTCGATTTTTTTAAGTTTTAACCTCAATTCCCATTTTCTCCCAAATAGTGCTCAGTGACAACTGTTGAGCCAAATGTTATCGCAGCTTAAAATACTAATATAATTCTGCTGTCAAGACTTCTTAACTGAATGAGTGCTAGAAGCCACTATCAGGGTTTTCAAAAAATGAGGATACCAGAGCAAAATTCAACACTTCCCATGTTTATATTTCATATTCAGTCAAACACAAATAATATTTTGTTTATATAAATTTGTTTTATTACAAATTATTGGAGAGTGCCTGTGTTCACTCTCCAATAATTTGTAATAAAACAAGTTTCGAATAACAAATTCAGACCACTAAAAATAATCTAGCCCTCAACCAGATAATCACTAATATGAAATAGATTTTATTTGTACTTTCCGACGTTTGACGTCGCATTTTGAACAACGTTGAAGAAACTGAATTCCCAATGACGTTTCAGGATAATTAAAGTCTCAAAGGGTTAACCTTTTACCAGTTTGACTGGGTTACAATAATATCCAAATCTATTTACAATAAAAAAAAAATTGTTTCGCTTCCAAACATGGTTTAATTATGACTACTTGTCAGACCTAACTTAACTCTTATCTTACAAAATGACGAATTCCTCCATTATTCACATACTAATTTTTTTTACTAAATCCTCCATGGGAACCATGGGAAGTGGAGCAGTAATTGTTTATTGTGGTAAATACATTCTGTTTTACTTGTACAATAGAACCCAGAACCAATGCGTGGGGTGGAAGTCCTCTAAAATGGGCAGCATAAGTATCAATACTTGGCTAAACTTGACTTCATACCTATGTTGCAGTCGTGATATAACCATTCGTGTAGAAAATTAACTTTAACCTCAATAAATAAATTAATTTTCACGAAGACCACACAAAGTAGATCTTGTTTCTCAGGCTATTATTTGTAAAATTGCATGGGGTTGAGCGTTTTTAGCTCAACTTTGACGTAAGTCAAATTTGAGGTTATGCCATGGCCCATCTCTCCATCCATCTCTCTGTCCGTCAACAATTCAATACTGCTCAGGCTAGAGGCCATATTTATGAACAGATCTTTACGAAACTTCTTGGGTACCTTTGTTATGACCGTGGGACGAGAACATGTGTTTATGGGTGCGGTCCAAATTTCAAGATGGCCACTGGCAGCCATTTTGTACCAAAATTAATGCAATCAGTTTTTTGTACAGAACTTCTGTATGAAAGTTCTGATCTGAATAAATTTTTGTATGAATGGGAACCCCGGGAAGTAAGCAGCACTTGTTTACTGTGGTAAACCAGTTCCGCTTTACTAGTAAAATAGGACCCAGTCACCAATGCTTGGGGTGAAAGTCCTCTAAAATGGGCAACATGTTGATCAACGATTGACTAAACTTGACTTCATCTCCATGTTGTGTCACGATTAGCCATAGTGCATAAATATGTGACGTTAACCACCAACAAACAAACAAACAATGTATGAATGTTTAGTAACATTGAATACATCACACATAATACGGGGATTTTTTCTCATGCAGACATTATGCAAATTAGATGGACTTTGATTTCTTCAGTGCTACTTCTACACAGTAAGTACACATGTCAATAGGGCTCGGGCTAGAGGCTGTATTTATGAACGGATCTTCACGAAACTTGGTACCTTCGTTATCACCTTGGGACAGGAACGAGTGTTTTGGGGTGCCTTTGTTATCACTGTGCTATGAGAACAAATATGTTTGGGTTCAGTCAGACCCACTCTGGGACTCAAAGATTTCTTTTCTAGTTTAGCATCTAACTGTCGCCCACCTTTACAATACTTTACCTATACATTTGTTACAGGCTACGGTCAGCATTTATGTACAGACCGTTGCAATACTTTATATGTACCTTTGTTATCAGGTCATTACCTAGATGTGTGCCATTGCTGTGTCACATACTATACATGTACATGTCTTACACAAGTTGAGCTACAGTGTCATTGACACTTTCATATATTTTATTTTTTTTATTTCTGCAATTATTTCTTTATCATCAAAAGTTCATGTTCTTTGTTTATGTTTTAGGCCTCATAATCTACAGAATAGCATGGGTGCTGGTGTATTTCGTCCCTTGAATGGCATTGCAAAGCCTTCTTGCATTTTGACATTGCAAAGCCTTCTTGCACTGAAGGGACAAATTTATCAATTTTTTTTAACTTGGGTAAAATATCAGACATAAACCATTTATTTTTATTTTTTGTTAAGTTTACATTGGTTATAAAAAGAGAGCATGCGGCAGCCAAAAGTACCATGCGAGAGGAGGGCCTGAGAAACAGATTTTTTATTTTTTTAGGCCCATTTACCATTTTATTACCACAATATAGCCTTAGATGCTGATGTGGCATTAAGCCCTGGAAAATCATTCAATCTGTAAAACACAAAAAAAAATAAACAAATCAGTTATATTTTCCTTATTTTTATTCTTCCAAACTCCAAGTTCTTACTACTTAATGGACTGAGCCCAGCTTGTGGTAGTTGAAGAGTTAGCAAACTGGTTTCAGTAAGGTGTCATGAGCTATGTTTTGGATTAACGAAATGAAAATGGCTAAATTCAGTAATTAATTTTGGTGAATATCACTAGGAAGAAGAGTTTGTTCAGTGAGCAGTTGAAAGTGTCAGAAGCAGCTAGATACATCCAAAAATAGACATAAAGATGTTCCGAATAATGAACTTATTTTGCAACATACCCAGTCTAACTTGACTTTATACTTTTGACTTGGTTACAATAAGGTCATAGATACTAAAGGTTGCCTCGAGTCTTTGCCATCTGCATGCACATACACTGTTACCTTGCAGAGGTATGTTATGGTTTTTGATAAGTAAATTTTCATCAAATCAAGTCATGGCTGCTTTTCAGCGTTTATTTATTGATTTATTGGGTTTTAACGACATGCAGTGTGCCTTAGTACACAGTGCCACCATGCCAATTGCGGGACAATTGGAATTAAGTGCCTTGCTCAAGCTCACAACACAGTTACTGCTTGTTGGGATCAAACAGTGGACCTTTCAGTTTGAAGTCCAATACAATGGAACCCTGTTAATTGAATAGCCACTTTGCCAATGAAAATTATTCAATTAACAGGAGTATTCAATTAACAGGGATTGTCATTTCCTGTATTCCAGAGATAAACTTAGCATTTATTCAATTATATCTTGTTTGACAGAGCTCCATGAGCTCTGTCAAACAAGATATAATAGATTAAATGCCTGTATTGAATGTACTGAGGCCATATAGGTCTGTAAACAAAGGAAAAATGGGGAGAGTCAAGATAATTTCTCGACAGGTTAAAAGATTTTTTATTCAAATAGCAGGAGTTTACTCCATAACCTATATTCAATTAACAGGTCAAATTTGAACTGGAGTTATGGTAAATGGTTTTGTGTTGGAAAATTATATTCAGTTAACAGGGTTATTCAGTTAAGAGATATCCAATTAAATGGGCTCCACTGTATTTTTAATACCAGCGATAGCCACCATGGTTAGGCGTGAATGAACACCAGCCGAAGAGAAACAGCGATACAAATTTGAACATACATGCCAAATAGAAAAGATAAATGTAATTTAGACTGGTTCCCTGGAGGGTGTTTTGATTTTTTACCGCTCCATTTGATCAGTACTACTTCAAACAAAAATAACTGTCTCTTCACCTTTGAGTGTAAACATCAGAATTCAAATTTGTTTATTTAAATGAATTTTAATACATGGGGGATTTGCAATAAACACAGAATTATGGCTTGCGCAAAATACAACTATGCCATTCCAAGTTCTTGTGTAAAACACCCACCGATTCAAACACACATCGCGTTCTGTCTATTTATCTAACATCAGTATGTGACACCTGTAAAAAAAAATTCTTGTATGACTCCAAATTGTCATTTTCCTTCTCAAAACCATAGCAAAAGTACCCAGATTAATTTTACGTTAATAACTACCATATATACATATACACAACTGCAGATGATTTAACAGTGTTTTCTACATTATTGTTGGCTGCCTGCGCAAGCCGCTGGCAATGATGTAAAAACACTGTCAAGGTAAGTGCAGCCTTCCAGTAGAGTTCTTAACTGGTTGAGTACTAGGAGCTACTATCAGGGCGGGAGCGTGGTGGCTCAGTGGTAGACTGTTGGACTGCTATGCTAGAGGCCCCGAGTTCGATCCCTGTCTGGGACGACCCGCATTGTGTCTTTGGGCAAGGCACTTTATCCTGGTTGCCTACATGGTGGCACGATGACGCCGTGTACTAAGGCGTACTGCACGTCGATTGTGCACATGTCTTCAACTGCTGTAACCCTGCTTGAGCAGCACTTGAACAGAGTTAGAATGTTGAGGAGCTGACAGTTGCTCGTCAATGCTCGGTGGTTCTCTCCAGGTACTCCAGCTTCCTCCACCCGTAAAACTCATGGTCATGATTAGCCACTGTGCATAAGAATGTGACCTTAAACACCAATAAATAAATAAATAATACTATCAGGACTTTCAAAAAATGAGTAAAAGCCAACATTTTCATTGCTGATGTTTCATATTCAGTGAAACACAAATAATATTTTGTTTATATAAATTTGTTTTATCACAATTTATTGAAGAGTGCCTGTGGGCGCTCTTCAATAATTTGTAATAAAACAAATTTTGCTGAACATTTTCAGACCACCAAAAATAATCTAGCCCTCAACCAGTTAAGGAAGAAACATATAGGACAACTGTTTCAGAGCAGTATAAAAGGGGCAGTTTGTGGCTATATGGGGACACAAGGGTTAATCATACAGTCCTGTTCAGCTTCGGGATAAAATTGGTACTCAAACCACTTGACTCTTTGATGTTATTCGTATCTGTCATGAGGTCATTCACTGACACATTTTATTTTGGGTAAAATATCAGTGTTTCAGGCCAAGACGGTGAAAAATATTTAATTTCAGGATTGAAGTATGGTATTCAGTTGGTGTATTAACTCTTAACCCACTGAGTCTTCAAACCGAAAGATCCACGGTTCGATCTCCACCGGGGTAACTGCGTCATGTGATTCATGTCCTTGGGCAAGGCACTTCATCTTGATTGCCCACACGGGGGCGCAGTGTATTAAGGCACCCTGCACGTTGATAGTGCACTTCAACCAATGCTAACCCTGCTTGTGTGGAGTTAGGACGTTTGGGAATCTGGCAGTGGCTCGCCGTTGCACAGTGGTTCTCCAGCCTCTGCCACCTGTAAATCTGTCCAACACGGAGGTAACCCTAGCTGTGTCATTAAATCCCAGTAAATAAATAAATAACCCACTGTGTATTATCAAGCAAGAAATTTTTTGTCAAATCTAGCCATGGTTGCTGTATAGCAGCCATGAATAGATTTGATCAAAAATTCATCAAAATTCAAAGAAATCTTTGGTGAAAAAAATCCATTTACAGTTTGATTAAATGCACCCAACTGATGCTTATTTCAGTGGCAAGAGAAATCCTGTTGGCAGGAATATCCACCAGCTGCATGCAAGGAGTTAACATACTTGTGTTATGGCTTCATTTCTGTTGAAATGTTATAAGATTTCAAATGCTGTGTATTCTGATTATTGTAACTCTGATTTTTGTTATGTATTTGCAGTAGTCCAGCCAGATCACCAGGTGGAGATACAGAGGTTATTATAATGAACAGTGTTTATAAAGAAAGATTTCCAAAGGTAAACAATTTGAATTGAGACAAAAGATCTTTGAAGGTACATATATTTAGCTGGAACAGTGCTGGAAGCCCATGTTTAGGCTTTATGCTGAATTACAGATACCGCACTTAAAGGCTTCATATTAAGAGGAAGAACTTCATATTATCTTTGAAGTGATATTGTTTATTCTATAAAGAGTAAGGACCTGCAAATTGCCGATTTTGATCGAATTGAATTGGAGAAATTAATCAAATTTCAAATCTAACTTCGAATCGAATCACAGTTAATGAATACGTCATCAAAAGAAAAGTTGTTTTTTTTCTAAAATAATACACCGATAGTTAAAAGACACACAGTTATGTGGAGTGCATTTTTTGCCTCACCACTTACCATGTTATAAACTGAGATATAAACCAATATACTAGCTATTGATTGAAACTATTCAAATTGTTGACTTTCTAGCTTTGAAACTGCAGCAATAAACATTTTTAAACAAACCTGGCTGATAGAGCTGATACCTCACTTTTATCACGTTTTCTTGGGAAAAAAAACTTTGTTTCAAATCGGATCAACTCCATTCGGTCATGAAGCCATTTGTTTAAAATAAAAAGTTTGGAATGACAAACGAAATGATACTTCATCGCCGAATGGAGTCGATTCGCTTGTAAATTAAAGCCTGCTCTACTTCTGTTTATGTAATAATCAGGGGTATTCTTTTAGAAAACCATTGCTTTTGACTATGTAACCAGTAACTTTGATCGAACAGAACAATACTCAATATAAAATAATGTGATCATGTTGTGGAACAAATCATTTATTGAATTTGAGCAGCTGAATAACTTTTCAAAGTTTGAAACTTCAAATTTTTATGAATGGTCACTGGTCATAATGAACAGTGAGTTGAAATGAACAGTTGTAGTGGTAACCGTGTTTGTCGTGATGTCGCTACAACTGTTGCACAGTTGTAGCGACATCACTACAAATACTGTTACCACTACAAGGCGGTCAAATTTTTGCAGGAATCTAATAGAGTTGCCTTGTTATGCTTTATGAGAGATTGCCAAATGGCACTCTCCCAAAAATTATAACAAGGCAAAGACAAGTGAACAAATTTTGATTTCCAAAAATAATTTAGCACTCTTAAAGTATCAACAAACTGCTTCAACCACTTGCCAGGCAAGCATTCCATGATTATGTCATCCATTTATATTCTTTTCAGTTTTTTACATCAACTGTATAAAATTACTGACAGAGATGTCTGGAGCACGGTGGCTCAGTGGTAGACTGTCGGACTTCAATGCTAGAGGTCCTGAGTTCGATCCCGGTCCAGGACAACTCACATTTTGTCCTTGGACAAGGAACTTTATCCCGGTTGCCTACCTGGGAGCATGATGACGCTATGTACTAAGGCGTACTGCATGTCGATGGTGCACATGTCTTCAACCACTGTAACCCTGCTTGAGCGGAGCTTGAACAGTTAGAATGTTGAGGAGCTGACAGTTGCTTGTTGATGCTCAGTGGTTCTCTCTGGGTACTCCGGCTTCCTCCACCCGTAAAACTGTCACAGTCACGATTAGCCATTATGCATAAGTATGTGACCTTAAACACCAATAAATAAATAAATTGACAGAGATCTGCAAGAAAACTTCTCCCATTTTTATATGGTGATTATACTTGAGTTCCTGTTAATAGAATGCCAGTTACATGGTGGCTCAGTGGTTATGTGATGGATCTTCAAAAGGTGCACGGTTCAATCCCCCACCAGAAGTAACTGCATTGTGTCCTTGGGCAAGGCAATCATCCGGATTGACCACGTGGGGTCACAGTGGTGCTGTGTGCTAATGGGTACTGCACATCAGCGGTACACTTGTCTTCACCCAATGATAACCCTGCTTGTGCAGAGTTATTTTGTTGGGAACTCTGACAGTTGCTTGCTGTTAATATGTTGGAGTCTTGACAGTTGCTCACCATTGATTGGTGGTTCTCTTCAGGTCCTCCGGCTTCCTCCACCCATAAAACTGTCCAACACTAGGTGACCCTGGCAGTTGAAAGTGTTGTTAAACCCCAATAAACCCAAATAAATAAATAGTGTCAACTTTGTGAGTGAAAAATGTGTAAGTAACTGGCTGAGTGAAGGAAGCCCATATTGAGGCTTTTTCTGAAGAGTAGATACCACAACTTGAAGGATTTATTTTCTGTGGATGTTCTACATATTATCTTTGAAGTAAAATTATTCAATCTGTTTGGATTTCGCTTGATGCAGTTTATTGGATAACAGGGTTATTTAGTTAATGAGTCTGGAAAATTTCCAATAGTCTGTTGATAAATTTCACGTTTAATCCATTAACTCTTCTTTGGTAGATTTCAAGAGCTCAGTCAAAGAAAACGTAATCGATTAAATTGTCACATTTGGAGTACAGTGGAGACCACTTAATTGGATATCTCTTAATTGTATATCCCTGTTAATTGAATATCATTTTCAAACACAAAACCATCTACCATCCCTCCAGTGCAAATTTGACCTGTTAATTGCATATGGGTTGTAGAGTAAACTCCTGTTAATTGTATATAAATTTTTGTAATATGTCGAAAAAGTTACTGAGACACTCTCCGAATTCCCCTTATTTATCAACCTTTTTGGCCTCGTTTTATTCAATACAGGCATTTATTCTATTATATCTTGTTTGACAGAGCTCTAGGAGCTCTGTCAAACAAGAGATAATAGAATAAATGCTCAGTTTACCTCCAGAACACAGGAAACTGACCAAATCCCTGTTAATTGTATACTTCTGTTAATTGAATAATTTTCACTGGCAAAATGGATATCCAATTAAGAGGATTCTACTGTACTGAGACTAAAATGTTCCGATTCATTATAATATTTTTTTAGCTCACTTGTCTGAAAGTCAGCATATCTGTCACTATCTCTTGTGAATGTTCCTGATCGCAATCAAATTTCATCTAAGTGATTATGGAGTGGGGCATTTTCAGTTTTGTCAAAATCAGTGTTCTGCCCCCTCCTAATCAGGAGGGGATGGAGAGAAGATTCTGTCAGTTCCTTTCAAAATCTTCTCATGAACCTGTATATGCAATGACATATTTGGTATTCAACTTCTTATTGAAGTGTAAAATGAAATTTGTTGAGACAAACTGAAAAAATAAATTACAGCCTTACAGACATTGTTTGGATGAACAATGTGAACAAAATCACTGGATCACATTATGACTAAACCAATAGAGAATTACACTTTTTGAACATTTAGCATGAAAACCTTACTTGTAAATTTATCAAAACAAGAGCAAAAATCACCAACCAATACTGTTCTTGATAAAAAAAAATGAAGAAAATAAACTGAGAGACCCATAGTGTCCGCAAAAAAAGTGTAATTGATACTTTTGAAGACCATAATTTGGCCAAGTACGCTACTCTAAAGGAATATTTTGGTCAGGGTCACATGATTTCCAGCTAAACCTCTGTTTGGGACGGTACAGTCGCCTTGGACTGATCACTTTCCACACATGGGCAATATTTCCATGAGCACAATAATATTAGATTCCAAACATTAATTATAGGAATAATCATCAAAAATTTAATTAATGAAGTACCAGGTACAACCCGGTACTTCATTAATTAAAATTTTGCTGATGATGATTTTTTATTACCTGATAAACGCATGTGTGGACATCACTGTCCACTTGTGGATTACGACCTGTCCACAATGACTGTTCTGTAGAGAGTGTTGAGAAGTGCATAATCAAACTGGTGAGAACAAATCTTGATTTATTTATTTATTTATTTTTTTTTTTTTATTATTTATTTATTTATTTACAACATCTTTGTAAGTATGATTTACAAGTTTGTTTAAATCAAACCCCTTGGGTCATATTTAGAGTTTCATGAGGCCCCAAATTTTAACACTGTGGGTAATGGAAAAAACATTGAACAAAATATTCTAAACCACTGTTCCAAATACTCCCTTGCTTGATATGCAGCATCTTTGTTAGAAGTATTTGAAGGTTTGTTCAAATTAATCATCTGGTGGCATATTAGAGGTGTCATAAGGATCTTAATGCTATGGGTAATGGAGAAAACATTATTTTAAATCTTTTTCCAAACCACTACTCCAAATGATTTGTTTTGGACTTGGTCATTTTATTTGGCAAAAGTTGAAATTGTATGTTATTATCTCTTAACTTGTTTAGCATTTTCATGAATTTCTCAAAAAAACAAATCATTGACTTCTGCAAAACACCTATGACTTAATTTGATGAAAATTTCAGAAGAGTCTGGTATATAGAAATCGGTCTTAAGAGAAAAACTACTTCTGTTGATAGGAGTATTATTTTTGTTCTGTGCAGGAAAATCTGCCCGCAGAAAATAATTTTATTGATGTTAAAGAATGCTTAATTGGCTACAGAAACCAAATCTCGTCTTGCAAAAATAATAAGAAAGCATAAAAGAGTAGCTTTAAATATGTAATACATAGTTTCCTTTTTTCAGGCTACAGCACAGATGGAAGAACGGCTTGACAAATTCATCCAGACATACAAGACACTGGATCTTACTCAGGAGTCGGATGCTATTTTGAGATTCTTACACCATCAGGTTCTGGAACTTGCCAGGGACTGCTGTGAAAAATCAAAAGCAAAAATGATTACTAGTGCTTATTTTTATGAATTTTCAAATAATTTAGAGAAACTATTGATTGATGTAAGTAAGACCATTATACCACTATTGATGTGCATATTCAGTGTTACGACATACAGTTCAGACATTGGGAAATGTTTAAATACACCACAGGTAGAAACTGGATTACACATAAGAACATCATGTAAGAACGCATCAGTGCTGGAAATTAACAAAATTGATGGGTGCAGTTTTAAGCTCCTGCAAAATCAGAGACGAGAGTAAATTGCACTCGTAAAATGTTACTCTATTAATTTTCGAGGGAATACTGTAACCAGAAACCTTAACCCCTTGAAAGAGTGGCCGCTTTTCCAGCCAGGAACATGATACGTCATAACGCCATTAAATAGGATGGCTGTTCAGTAAATGTGTGGGGTAGACTAATCAGTATTTTCAACGTGCAGCCCCGAGGCTGCACGTTGAAAATATTGATTGGTCTACCCCAAATAATGAATATGGACTCTTCTAATTTCTGCCATTGAACTGGCATGGCAGATACCACTAGTGTTCAAAGGGTTAAATTTATAAGGAATTGCTGAATTATGATGGTAACTTACCACTGGCCACAGAGTGCTGCTTTCTCAAAACAACACACATTTATATGCCCTCTCAGAAAATAAGTGTTCCACAATATTTTTCAACGAAATGCATTTTTTACCTCCCGTAAAATAGAAAACATGTGTGCTGACGGGAGCAATTGCACTCGCACCTGAATCATTTCCAGGACTGACGCATGTGATTGGACCTTACGCATCTGAGTGTTGCTATGGACGTGAATGAAATTCTTTGACACAATATAGTGTCAAGTAAGAAAGTAAACAGACCAATGAAGGTGATATTTTTCTTTAAAAATATCAGCTTCAGTCACTTAATTCAAGTTTAATCATTGTATAAATACAGAACACAACTTGAGAGTACAGGGGACAGGAATCAACAGCCCTAAAGTTTTTTAGCTCACCAAAGGGAGCTTAACTTACCACTTGCCGTCCGTTGTCGTTGTCCGTCGTGAACTTTACATTATCGACTTCTCCTCACAAACTACTTGACCATATTGAACCAAATTTTGTGTGCATGTTCCTTATCATATGTCAATTCAAATTTGTACAAATAAACTTGCCGCGCCCACAGGGGGCACCAGAAGTGGCATAACTCTGATAGCACCCATAATTTTTTTCAAAAATTCAAAAAAATCTTCTTCAGATTCACCAGTCAGAATCTTTTCATATTTGTTACACAACATCTTTAGGGAGGTCAGATTCAAGTTTGTTCAAATCGAGTCCCTGAGTTAAGATTTGGGCTCTCTATTGGAGCCCAAAGTTTAACTTGGTGCAATTTGAGGAAATTTCTTTAAAAATCTTCTTCTTCAGATCCACCAGTCAGAATCCTTTCATGTTTGGTATACAACATCTGTAGGGGGGTCAGATTCAAGTTTGTTCAAATCCAGTCCCTGGGTTAATAATTGGGCTCCCAATAGGAGCCCAAATTTTAACTTACTGAAATATGAGGAAATTTCTTTAAAAATCTTATTCTTCAGATCCACCAGTCAGAATGCTTTCATATTTGGTATACAACATCTCTAGGGGGGTCAGATTCAAGTTTGTTCAAATCAGGTCCCTGAGTTAATATTTGGGCTCTGTATTGGAGCCCAAAGTTTAACTTGGTGCAATTTGAGGAAATTTCTTTAAAAATCTTCTTCTTCAGATCGGCTACTCAGAATCTTTTCATGTTTGGTATACAACATCTATCAAGTTTATTCAAATTGAGGTGCTGGGTAAATATTTGGGCTCCCTATGGGAGCCCAAATTTTAACTTTGTGCAATGCATGGAATATTCTTCAGAATCCTCGGGGTGGGGGTGGAGGTCAAGTTTGTTCAAATCGAGTCGCTGGGGTTTTTTTGGGTCTGTATTGGAGCCCAAAGTTTATCGTAGTGCAATGGCAAGTGATTTCTTTAAAAACCTTCTTCATATCCACCAGTCAGAATTCTTTCCTATTTGATATATGACATCTCAAGGGGGATCAGATTCAAGTTTGTTCAATTTGAGTCCTTGGCTTAATATTTAAGCTCCATGGGCAGGGGTGGGAGGCATGTTACATTCAGGTTTGTTCAAATCCATTCCTTAGTGTTTTTCCATAAAATTTGCCTCTCATGACTTCATTCCTTTGTTGTGTTTATGAACCATGTCTAACTGAATGTGACCCCAAATACTTCTTTGAAACAGTTTGGCTGGTGAGCGATTAAGGCCCCTTGGGGCCTTTTGTTTATGTATTTCACGAGCACCTTCGGGACTCGTAAAATACTGCAAAAACTCTGCCTTGGGTCATTGATTCCCATCCCACTATACACTACCCTCATTGTGTTCTGTCTTAAGACTTATTATTCTTTAAATGGATAGGCTCATGTATGCATTATTGTTCAAGTACAAAATGATAATAAAATTTAAACAAATTTCTTTTAAGGTCACACAAAGTAGATCTTCTGTTTCTCAGACCATTATTTGTAAAATTGCATGTGGGCGAGCGGTGTTTTATATTATATTTCTGTAATAATTTCTCTGCCATCAAAAGTTCAGGTTCTTGGTTTATGTTTTAGGCCTCATAATCTACGGAATAGCATGGGTGATGGTGTATTTCAATGCTAAAGCATTGCAAAGTCTTCTTGCACTCAAGGGACAATTTTTTTTTGACTTGGGTAAAATATCAGACAAAAACCATTTAATTTTTATGTTTTTTAAGTTTACATTGGTTATAAAAAGAGAGTATATGCCAGCAGAGCATACGGCAGCCAAAAGGACCGTACGGGTGGGCGTGAGAAACAGATTTTTATTTTTTCTAGGCCTAATATACACTCATATGTAACTTATTGAGAAAAGTTCAAGTTATTAAACTCAGTATTGAGTAGAACATATATTGACAATAGCCTGACACTTATCGTCAAAATCAGGCCGTAAAATTCATCATTTTCGTTAGTTAATTTTGATACTCGAGAATCAGTTTTGATTCTCATGAACTCTTGCAGCGAGAATCAATCTTCAGTTTTTAATTTAGAATTTGAGAGTACGGTTATATCCTTGTTAGGTTCATGAGTGCAACTAGTTCAAAATCCATAGTAAAACCCTACCTCATATATATATATTTACTAGAATTTAACTCATAAAGGCCTTGTTCCAATTTTAGTTAGTTTGTTGTCTTACATGTCACGTACACGTACATATACATATTCTCATAATTATTCGGGGTATCTAGTGAAGCCCTCAATACGTCCATCCATCCATCTGTCCGTTCAAACGTTTTTTATTGTAATTTCAAAGCCATTGGTCAGATTTGAATCTCCTTTTGTATGCTGATAGACCCGCATGAGGGAACGGATAAGGAAAGGGTTGCGTCCAATAATTTTTAGCTCAACTTTGGCGAATCCAAATTTGAGCTTATGCCATGGCCAGTCGGCCGTCTGTCCGTCAACAATTCAATATGGCTCGGGCTAGAGGCTGCATTTATGAACCGATCTTTACGAAACTTCTTGAGTACCTTTGTTATGACCGTGGGACGAGAACGAGTGTTTTTGGGTCCGATCCAAAATTCAAGTTGGCCGCTGACGGCCATTTTGTACAAACTTAGGTGCAATCAGCTTTTTGCGCAGAACTTCCATATGAAAGCGCTGATTTGAATAATTTTTTGTATGAATGTTTAGTACCATGGAATGCATCACATTTAATACGGGTTTTATTCTCGTACGTAAATTATGCAAATTTGACTGACTTTGATGTATTTAGTGTTACTTTCAGAACTGTAAGCGCAAATGCCAATACGGCTCGGGCTAGAGGCCGTATTTATAAACCGATCTTTACGAAACTTCTTGGGTACCTTTGGTATCACCGTGGGACGAGAACGAGTGTTTTTGGGTGCGGTCCAAAATTCAAGATGGCCGATGGCATCCATTTTGTACAAAATTAGGTGCAATCAGATTTTTGCACAGAACTTCCATATTTGAAAGCGCTGATTTGAATAATTTTTTGTGTGAATGTTTAGTACCATGGGATACATCACATATAATACGGGTTTTTTTCTCGTGCAGAAATTATGCAAATTAGATGAATTTTGATTTATTTAGTGCTACTTGTACACTGTAAGTGCACATGTCAATATGGCTCGGGCTAGAGGCTGTATTTATCAACCGATCTTCACGAAACTTCTTGGGTACCTTTGTTATCATCTTCGGACGAGAACGAGTGTTTCTGGGTGCGGTCCAAAATTCAAGATGGCAGCCAGTGGCCATTTTGTACCGAAATTAGGTCCAATCAGTTTTTTGTCATAACTTCTATACAGCTCGTATTTATGAACTGATCTTCACGAAACTTCTTGAGTACTTTTTTTCACCATGGGACAGGAATGAGTGTGTTTTGGGGTACCTTTGTTATCACTGTGCTATGAGAACAAATATTTTGGAGTTCAGTCAGACCCACTCTGGGACTCAAAGATTTTTTTTCTAGTTGAGCATCTGACTCACCCACCTTTACAATACTTTACCTATACATTTGTTACAGGCTACGGCCAGTATTTGTGTACAGACCGTTACAATACTTTATATGTACCTTTGTTATCAGGTCATTCATTACCTAGATGTTCGTCATTGCTGTGTCACATACTATACATGTACATGTCTTGACAAGTTGAGCTACAGTGTCATTGACACTTTCATTTCAGGAGTTCTGGCCCTTTTTCACTCATTTGTCTTAGAAAATTTTTTATCGACGTCTGTATTGCATTCACTGCAGATTGGATTTGATTTTTTCTTGGTATACTCATGGATCTGCTTTGCAATAGAATATCCACAAGTAATGGGGTCTGTCCCATTATTTTTCTCGAGATATCGGCCTTTTTCGACCTAGAAACTTTAAATTTTTCTGGTTTCAGTATGTGTCATCAAATCAAAACCAAATTTGGTATGTTTTTTTATTTCCATGAGATCAAGTTTTGATTTGGGTTTGCTTCAACCAGTTTTGGAACTTTTCTGTATGTCGATCTGATTGTTCAGAATTTCTCGTCAGAATTTTTTCTCCTTCTGTCCAACCGTCTGTCCGTACAAATGTTTTGGATTGTAATTTCTAAGCCATCTTTCGGATTTGGATCTCCTGTGGTATGCTGATAGACCTGCATAGGGGTACGGATATGCAAAAGAAAGGGGTTCCATCCAATAATTTTCACCAGTGTTATGGCAATTTTTCACTCTTTCGACTTTGATCATTTTTCTCGACCTCTGTATTGCATTCACTACATGTTGGATTTCATTTATTCTTGGTATGCTCATAGATCCACTTTGCAAAACAATGTCTACAATCTATAGAAGACCTCTGACCGTCTGTCCATACAAATGTTTTGGATTGTAATTTCAAAGAAATCGGTCGGATTTGGATCTCCTTTGATATGCTGATAGGCCTGCATTGGGGAACAGATATGCACAAGAAACAGGTTTCAGCGATTAATTTTTCTCAGAGTTATGGCCCTTTTTCACTCTTTCGGCTAATACGTCCCCCTTTAAGGCTACTTCAAACATGTCTACGGGTCGGAGCAGTGGCTCACACTTTGCGTAGCCCTTGTTTGTTTGATGTTGTATGTCCTTACTGTCCATGTTAGGTCTAATCACTTTGAGCAAAATATATTGTTTATGATTATAAAGCAAGGATTCTTCTGCCCCATGCTATTGGGAAAATATACATCATGAAGGCTCCAATTGGGAATTTGTTCTGGAGGTGAAGAAACATACTAAGAATTGCCCTCAAATTGAACCGGGAACATTAATACAAAAGAATACAACATGTAGCATGTTTGCAACAAACATTCACATGAAATCTTGATTACACCAGTCTCTGCAATCTCTATTAAACAAAGCTTATACATAAATCATTAAAGGCATGGAGATATTGATGCATTTTTGTTGTCCTTAGATGGTCTACATTCTGTGGCTTTGCAGGTATGTCTACGCAAGTCTTGGCTCCCTATATTGGCAGCCAAGACTTGCCTAGAAACAACTGACAAGGTTCTTAGAATGTAGACTGTGAAGTACATTTTTGTTTGAATGGGAACAGAGATTGGGAAATTTTTTGTTTGAATTGGGAAAAATTATGCCCAAATGCCTTTGGGAAAGAGTCCCATGTTCAGCCCCAGTAGAAACCCAAATGTATCCCTGTAAGTTAATGTGGTACTGTATAGTTGGTGATTATAAGGTATTGTACCTATTCAATTTAATATTTTTGCAGCACAAATGTACTGGAATTATCATCAGTTAGTACTGAGACTTAACTCAAAACAAATGTGTGTGAACCCTGTTGGGTCTGCTGAGGTTTTATACACCATCAGGCCTGGAAATAACTCCGAACAATCTTTAGGTTACATGGGGGTTACATCAAATAAAAAATTCTCAAGCAAACTACAGGTTCGACAAAAGAACACAACATAAATTATTTAATCTTGCTTGTTTGCCAGTCAGACTGGAAAATCTTCCCAGTACTCACCTTACTCAAAAGTTCCACATTGCAACCACATATGAAAGGTAGCATGCTGTTTACATCTCAGCATAAATTCTACCAAAGTAAATGGCAAAAACGTATGTGCAATTGCCGTTAAGTGCGATCACATGTTAGTTGTTGCAGGAATTCTGCTGTCTTCTTGGAGAAAGGGTCTGGGGCCCATGCAATTGGGAAAATTCGCATCATAGAGGCTCCAATTGGGAATTTGTTTGGGAGAAGAAACACACAAAGAGTAAGAAATGTTATCTCCATATTGAACTGAGAACATCAATACAAAAGCTACTATATGTATAGTACATATGATACGTTTTATAACAAACAGTTACATGAAATAATGATCAGTCTCTGTAATCTCTATCAAATAAATTGTTCTTATACTATTAATGATGAAGATATTTATGCAATAGTCTATATTCTGTGGCTTTGCAATTGTGTCTTGGCAAAATAGGCAGCCAAGACTTGCCTAGAAACAACTGACAAGGTTCCTCGAATGTAACTTGCAAACATATCTAAAAACTGGCTGTTGGGGCACCTGTTTTTGTTGTAGTAAAAAGTGGTGAAAGTCAAAATTAAACCTTCAAGAATTAAAGAATTAAATTTTTATTTGAATGAGGACTGAAATTGAGAAATTTTGGGTTTGAATTGGGAAAAATCATGCCAAAATCCTATTGGGAAAGGGTCCCATATTCGGTCCCTGTAGACACCCAAAATAACCCTTGTGTTGGTATTTTTTTTTTAGAAAATTCTGTTAAGATGTAAATAGCGTGACTGGCATTGTAAAACAGAGAATTCAGAAAAACATCACTGCATTGTTTTCATTTAATTAGGTTACCAACCTGTTACACAGCATAACCTGGTATCGGATTACCACGTAAGCTCTTTATTTCCAGCCTCCACCATTTAGCAGAAATTGCAAGTTGTGATTAAATCAGTTAACTTGAAAATGAGATTAAGAGTTATTTTACCTTTATGGAGTTGTAAGTTTCATGAAATCAGATTGAATAATTTCATCCAAATAATATATAAAAGGTACTTGAGAGCTTTCAGTTTACTGTAGGTAAATATTTATCTGAAATGAATGTTTAAAAGTTATGTCAAACTACATCAGAAAATTGTTTTTGAATGATTTTACACAAGTTTACGTAAATTAAACTAGGGCAAAAGTATATGGGTAGGTTTATTTTTGAGAAGTCAAGGCTGTAGGAGAAAAGTAGAGAACTTGAAAAGGGAAATCTGAAAAGTTGGTGGGTTTGCTTATTTTCGATTATGGACTTATTCCTGGGTCATGATATCTTGTCTTATTTAAAATTCACTCAATGTTGTCATTGCAGGCAAAAGAACGATATGATGAAGCATACAGACAGATTTACCCTTTAATTAAAAAATTACTCATTATTGTTTCTAGACCAGCCAGATTATTAGAATGTTTGGTAAGTGTTTTTAATTTTTAGCTTAACTTGACAAAGTCAAGAAAAGCTATTGCCATCACGCGTGTGGAAGTCTGTTAGTCTGTGAGTCTGTTCACATTTTCCTTTAGCACAGGCTACCCCCCGTAGTTCTTATCTGATTGTCACAAAATTTCATATGCAGGTTTGGGGTCATGGGTTATGTCCAGATGAGAATGTTCTCTTTTGGTTGCGATCGGTCAACCGTGATGGCTGCCCAAGCTGAAAACCTTTAGAACAGTCTACAAGTTGTATTTATGAAGGAATTTCATTGTAACTTGGTAGGATGCCTCTGTATAATATCTAGATGAGAACGTCCCATTTTGGGCATGATCTATCAACTGTGACGGCTGCCCATGCCCGAAACCCAAAAACTTTTAGCACAGTCTGCAGGTCATATTTAATATGGAGGGATTGCGACCTGTCAACCGTGATGGCAACACAGGACCGAAGCCCAAAAACCTTTAGCACAGTCTACAGGCCATATTTATGAAGGGATTTCATTGTAAATTGATAGGATAACTCCTTTGGGAATAATTTCATTGTAAATTGGTAACTTTCGTTGATATACATTAACTGTGAGGGCCACATACATTAAATGTGAGGGCCACATTAACCCAACCCTCAATTCTTTAGTACAGTCTACACCTCCTATTATTTTTATTGAAAACATAGCATACAGGGAACAGAAATTAACTTATTCCCAATTATCACAATTTTTGTCTTATTTCATAATCCTTTCATAAACATTGAACATTATCCTTTTCATCAAACATAACACACAGACAAGTTAGGCTACAGTATCATTGACACTTTCATTTTATCACCTGTACCACATGTAATGGATCATTATTTGAAATACATAATTCAGGTCTTATTATATTTCCAGTTTTTGCCTATAAAACTCTAAAACTGATGACTCCTCATTTCAACAAGCTTATTTCAATCAGGAGGAAGAAAAATTGTGTTTTTGAGCCAAACGTGTTAGTTACTCAATAAATTTTATTGCCCATTTTCCACTAATCATGTTTTAAAAGTGATAACAAACAAGATGCAAACATCTTTTGAACAATAACAATTTTCTTCCTTGGGAAAATGCTTGTATCATCAGTGAAAAAGAATGAGAGACGTGTCATTATCAGGAAAATTATTTGTACAGATAGTGTTGATGAACTATAATTTTGCCCAAGTTTTCTTCAATTATTTGAATGCATGTTAAGCCACATAAAATAAATTAACCCTTTACCCAACGCAGACGATATCAAAATTCATTATTTTAAATATCATTTTTTCAAATTTTTCGAAAAATTTCAACAAAACCATATCATGTGACCCCTCATTGGAACGAGCCCGACGAGCTCTACCCAAAGAGGGGGTCACATGATATGGTTTTGTTGAAATTTTTTGAAAAATAATATTTTTTCGACTACTGAATTTGCATATTACGCGGGTGGATGCGACCTATTTGTTGAGTAAAGGGTTAACTGATTCTCTGGCAATTTTTTTTTCAAATCAAAGAAAGTGCCTGGGTTGTTCATATAAAGTCTCTTGAGTTGATATTTGTGTTCCCTACGGGAGCCCAAATTGCAACACTTGCAAAAAAATTTCTTCTATAACGGAAATTTTTTTATCTTTTGTCCCTAAAACAAACCATATGACTTTCTCATTAGAATAAATTCAGTGAGCATGTTCCAATGAGATGGCATAAACTATGTTTTTGAGATTAGAAAAGTAATAAAATTTGATTGGTGACTTTTGTGAATAGCCCTGACCAGTCAGTCAGTATGTTAGGTAAAGGGTTAAGCAATTGGAACATAATCACTTCTTACATCCACGTGTGTTCTTTTGATACAGTTGTATGCCTAAAATCTTTGAAATTGTTAAGAATCAACATTCACATACGTAAATCTGAATTTAATCTTTAATTACAGGAGTTTGATCCTGAGCAGTTTTATCAGTTACTGGAAGCTGCTGATGCCAAGGCAAAACAGACAATTAAGCATGATATCCCTCGATACATTATTGATAAACTAGGATTGAATAGAGATCCTCTTGCTGGTAAGACGTGTTAAATATAATATCACAGAGAGATTTTAACTGTAACCCTTTCAACCTGTAATGCATAAATGTTTGCGTAAAGAAAAAGCTGGATGACCAAGAAAAAGCATGAAAATAATTAACAAATTGAGGAGAAGTAAATAAATAATTTAATTCTACAGCCCCCATTATTTCTGAACCTCCCTACACTTAAAGCACATGCATGTCCCTTTCCCATCAACACTAGTGTGGAAGGGTTTTTTTTAGTGCTTTTGTTTAATGGGGTTTAATGACTCTTCGACAGACAGGGTCAACCTTGTGACTGACAGTTTTACTGGTGGAGGAAGGCGAAGTACCCCGGAGCGAACCACCATGCAGCAGCGAGGAACTGTCAGACTCCCGATTGGACTAACTCCAAACAAGCAGCAGGGTTAGCATTGGTTGAAGACAAGTGCACCATCAATGGCATTATGCCTTAATACACAGAGCCCCCACATGGGCAGTGGGGATTAAGTGCTTTGCCCAAATACACAATGCAGTTTCCCTTGGTGGGGATCGAGCTGTGGATATTTTGGTTTGAAGTCCAGTGTCGTAACCCCTGAGTCCTCATATTCCGTATTTCATAAGATCCTTGTATTTAACGTAATTGCAGCTATGACATAAATGTTTCTGTATTCAACTGGTGATGTACAAGCCGGAACTTTTTTCCCAGAACCTTTTATACTAGTTCCTCTCCCATTGAGTCATCAGTTACATTTCAAAAAGTTTCCAAATTTCGTTATACAATGATCAGTCGTCTGTCGCGTAGTGTGAAAATGAAAACATCCAAAGCAAAATCAAGTCAGTTCACAAAATAATTAGTTAACCAAAAATGAGATGATACTAAAAAAGCAATTACTTCACAACATTAGACTAGTCCCGTGGCCGTCTGGTCTGTAGATTCTGTTATATCTAAATTGGTCAACTTTATTTCGGTAGATCTTCGGACATCCTGACATGCTTCGAACTTTTTAAACAAGTTTCTTGCAGCTGTTTTGCAAATCTGCTCAAATTTGTACTTATATTTTTACTATCAATAATAGCCACCAAATGATTAGGCGTGAATGGACACCAGCTGAAGAGAAACAGCAACATGAATTTCAACAAACATGCCCAATAGAAAAGAAAACGATTGTAATTTAGACTGGTTCCCAAAAGGTTGTTTTGATTTTTCATTGATCCATTTGATCGGTACAGCTTCAAACAAAACAAACAGACTCTTCACCTTTGGGTTTAAACATCGAAATTAAAATTTGTTTATTTAAATAAACTTTAATGCATGGGATGTGTAATAAACACAGAACGTGATATGTGTTTGAATCGGTTGGTGTTTTACATAACTTGTTGGAATGACATAGGCAAATTTCACGAGAGCTCTAGGCTCGAGAAAAATATGACTGCGCCATTCCATCTCATTATGTAAAACACCCTCCGATTCAAACACACATCGCATTCTGTCTATTTATTCAGGGTGTCGGAGTTTAAAGAGGTAAAAAAAAATTAAAATGCCAAGTGTTTCTGACTGTTTTAGCTAAAATGATACATTGCTCCATCTGTATTGTATTGGTTAGAGTGTTCTTTTGTATGGAGCACAACTGGAGAATTTTTTTCAAAAGTAAACAGTGTTCATCTTTGCTTGTTTCAGTGATGGAAGGCCATATCTTAGCAATAATTCTTGGGGGCACGGATAGTTTTATGCAAAGTTTGCCACACATCACAAGCCGAGTCTTGTGGCTTTGCAGTGTTTTTGTCAGTAAAGCCTTGGCTCCCTATTTAGCCACCCAAGACTTGATTAGAAACAACTTCAGGTTGTCATGAATTTAATCAGCAGATTAACACAAATACTGTTGGTAGGAGCACATGTTCTACAGTAGACAAATTGACCAAAGTAGGAATTAGGCCCTCAAAAAAGTTTTTCACCATTTTTTGATTGCTTTTTGTCTCGGTTTACATTTCTGTTCGTAAAGAATTATTTTGTTAAAATTTGTGTACATCTGTAGTTTGTAAGAAACGAATATATTTATAATTTTCATATACTAGTTTGAACTGTGGTGTCCTTTCTTAGATTGAATATTTAATAGCCCCAAATTTTTTTTTAATGTTATTCCATATTAACTCGTATCCAAACCATTTGGTGAATTAAAATTATTAATAATAGTATAATAATAATTATAATTGAAAGATATAGCCTTAGCTGCAGAAAAGTATCTAGCACTCCTTGCATGCTGCTGATGGATATTCTTGTCCAGGACACAAAATATCTTACCACTGAAATAATTATAGTTGGGCACATTTAACCAAATTTCTCCCTTTCAAATCGAATGGACTTATTGTCCAATGATCTCTAGTTAAGTTTACTAGATTTGATGAAAAATATTTTGAAAATACTCAACGGGTTAAGAGTTATGCTCCAATAAATAAACTGTTAACTGCATCCATTTTTAAGTGCACTTAAAAGGTAATCATAAAAAGCAAAAGTTCTTTAGGCCTAAAAAAAGTTAAAAATCTGTTTCTCAGGCCCTCCTGCATTGATCCTCTTGGCTGCCACATGCTCTCTTTTTATAACCAATGCAAACATAAAAAATAAAAATTAAATGGTGTATGGCTGATATTTTATCCAATTTAATAAAGTTGATAAATTTGTCACTTGAGTTGCCACAAAGCTTTGCAATGCTTTAGCATTGCAAAGCCTTCTTGCACTCAAGGGACAAAATATGCCACCACCCATGCTATTCTGTAGATTAAGAGGCCTAAAACATAAAACGTAGAATATGAACGTTCATAGCAAAGTAATAATTACAAAAATAAAAAAATGCCTGCCCGCATGAAATTTTACAAAAAATGACCTGAGAAACAAGATCTACTTTGTACAGCCTTAACCTTGGTAATAATTTCTGGTCATGATACGGTTTACTTTGCAGACTGGTTAATGATAAACTAGAACCCATTGAATCTTTTTCCCAATGAACTGCAAAAATGTGCCGATCATTATACACAATGATCACCATGCAAATTTGGTTATTAGTCGAGTTGTGACGAAGTCAAACTCGACTTATAGTTTGGTGAATGGCGGGCGGGCGGGCGGGCGTAAACAATTGGTTTCCGGATGATAACTTGATAGTGGTTCAACTCACATTCATTAAACTTCATACATAGGTTGGTCTTGGTGGGAGGAAGAACCCTATTGATTTTGGACATGCTACGTCGAAGGTCAAGGTCACAGTGACCTTGAACATAGTAAATCTTAAACAATTGGTTTCCGGATGATAACTTGATAATGGTTCAACTCACATTCATGAAACTTCATAGGTAGATTGGCCTTGGTGAGGGGAAGAACCCTATTGATTTTGGACTTGCTACGTCAAAGGTCAAGGTCACAGTGACCTTTAACATAGTATATCGCAACAATTGGTTTCCGGATGATAACTTGATAGTGGTTCAACCTAGAGTCATGAAACTTCATAGGTGTGTTGGCCTTGGTGCGAGGAAGAACCCTATTGATCTTGGACTCACCAGGTCAAAGGTCAAGGTCACAGTGACCTTGAACATAGTATATCGCAACAATTGGTTTCCGGATGATAACTTGATAGTGGTTCAACCTAGAGTCATGAAACTTTATAGGTGTGTTGGCCTTGGTGCGAGGAAGAACCCTATTGATCTTGGACTCACCAGGTCAAAGGTCAAGGTCACAGTGACCTTGAACATAGTATATCGCAACAATTGGTTTCCGGATGATAACTTGATAGTGGTTCAACCTAGAGTCATGAAACTTCATAGGTATGTTGGCCTTGGTGCGAGGAAGAACCCTATTGATCTTGGACTCACCAGGTCAAAGGTCAAGGTCACAGTGACCTTGAACATAGTATATCGCAACAATTGGTTTCCGGATGATAACTTGATAGTGGTTCAACCTAGAGCCATGAAACTTTACAGGCGTGTTGGCCTTGGTGTGAGGAAGAACCCTATTGATGTTGGACTCACCAGGTCAAAGGTCAAGGTCACAGTGACCTTGAACATAGTATATCGCAACAATTGGTTTCCGGATGAGAACTTGATAGTGGTTCAACCTAGAGTCATGAAACTTCATAGGTGTGTTGGCCTTGGTGCGAGGAAGAACCCTATTGACCTTGGACTCGCCTGGTCAAAGGTCAAGGTCACAACTCGACATTGGATCTGTGATCCTGAGCGGCATTTTTTTCTTTTTATATTGTAGTTTCACAGAATATCTTTTCTCCTTCTCATTGCAAAGATGCAAAAAATTTAAATGTTTAGTAAATAAGAAAAATAAATTTTTTGTATTGTGAAATGTTGTGTGCTTGCCATTTTAGTTGAAAAATTTAAAAAACAAGTTTCTTTCATTTACCCTTTAATCCTCAGATTAATTTTATGTTAATAACTACCATATATACTTGTACACTGCACTGCTGCAGATGACTTAACAGTGTTTCTATATTATTACACGCCTGTTCTATGAAATCCTTATCTACAGCAACACTAAACCGTGCGGAAGTCTGACCAATATGATATTGTGTTTTGCTGGTTACCTGGACACATTGGCATAGTTGGTAACACCAACGCCGACAGTGCTGCAAAGCAGGCTCTTAGTAAGCCAATTATTGTTTTTCCTGTTCCTTACAGTGATCACAAGCCTCTTATTTCTAAATATATCAGATCTTTGTGGCAGTCGGAGTGGGATGGGGCTACTAATAACAAGCTCCACCGATTTCGACCAACTATATCTGATTATTATCCTCTTTCACATCTTTGTCGAAAAGATAGTGTCATCATCACACGATGTCATATTGGTCATACCATATTCACTCATGGTTTCTTATTAGAGGGAACTTTGCGACCTGAATGTGTTCCCTGTCAGCAGGGGCTAACAGTGGAACACATTCTTTTAGATTGTATAGATTTTAATAATATTAGGCGGCAGTACTTCACAGTGGGGTCTCTTAGAGATCTATTTTATTCTACTTGTCCGCATAAGATTTTGTCTTTTCTGAAAGAAATCAACCTTTTTAACAAGTTTTAATATTGTTTTTATTTCTTTTAATCATGATTCGGTATCAACAGGTTGATTTTCATTATATTTATTGTCCTTTTTCATTGTGTTTCTTTTTATCGTTTATCTACCTCTTTTTTAATGCTGTTCTGACAGTTTGTTTTAATTCATTTTCATGACTTTCTTGCCACGATATGGCCTTTGTTGCTGATGTGGCATAAAGCACCAATAAATAAATAAATAACCGTGCGGAAAATAAAAATCTGTTCCGCACATGTGTGGAACGGAAATCATTGACGGACTATTTTATAAAGAAGCGAAATTTCACTGGAATTTTCTACAAATTGTGTACCGCAATTACAATTTCAATCCCTAGCGATAGCGAAAAGTCGTCCCCTGAGTTCAAATGTGTTCTACGTGCCAGTAGGCACATAGAACACATTGGAACTCAAGAGGACGAAAGAGTAACATAGGTTCCTCTCGCAAGTTTGGTTGGCGACAAAATGTGTTCTTTTTGGTGATAATTATCAAATGAATTGTTGAGTGTCCTTCTAATAATTGTTTTATAGATGCGGAGGCATGTAATAAACACAGAATGACACGCGTGTGTGAATGGGTTAATCGATATGGCACTTGTGCCTCTCGTTCTATCCTTCCGTGCTGGCACTTGTGCCATATCCATTAACCCATTCACACACTTGTGTCGTTCAGTGTATTAATTGTTTGCTGCATTTATAGGCAGCCAACAGTGATGTAAAAACACTGTAAAGATAATGCATCTTACCTGTTGAATTCTATGCTTGGTTCAACTCTCAGAGCAATATAAAAGAAGCCATTTGTAATTGTATGTCAACTTGAGGGTGAACTATATCAGCTCAGTGATTCATTCTAGACAGTGAACAACATTTTGCTGATGAAATGTTCCATGATGCAGTCGGATATGGCTTTTGGAATGTTGTGAGCGTGATTTTACTTTTTATTCTTTCCCTCAAAAACATAACTTTTGTATGATCTCTCACTGGCAAGGAGCCTGTTCCAATAAGTGGATCATTTTTATATTTTGGAGGAAGAAATTGAAAAAAAAATAATAATAATATTTGAATGGCAATTTCAGTGAATAGTATGGCCATTCCATGAGCGAAAGGGATAGGATTTTGCATATTCTGAGCCAGTTAAATCAGTCCTGTCACTAAACTGTCAATACGATTTTGGCCCATTTTGACTTGAAAGGTAATTAATTTTTCATTGTGTTATATCTGAAACTTTGTTTCCCTGAAAAATTTTGCAAAGCTCTTTTCAGTGCAGTGTTCCAAGAGAGTTGAGAATTATGTTCATTTTTTTTTAAAATGCAGATATTAGTGATCCGGGATTACTGGTGGATGCAGGTGGAACAGATGAACCAGATGCTAAATTAGTTGCTGAAAAGTCAGATGTAAGTTTCCTTTTCTCAAATTGAAGTGTTTTTAGCCAGGTAATCTCCCAAGTGATCTGTTATAGCAACTGTGTAGTCTTGTTAACTGGATTCTTTTATCTTGTAGTCATGAGCGGCATGTAGTGGACTACTATGTTTGCTTTTTAACTTTTTCCTTTTGAGTAACCTCATACTGAATTACTATTAAGCCCCAATAAAAAAAGAATAATGCACATAGAATAAGAAAGATTACAGCATGTAAACTGGTTTCCAAGTAACTTTGAAGTTATGTTTTAGAGTTTAAAGGCATGTTGCAATTTGGACAGTCTGAGCAATGATTTTAAATATCCAGTGAAATTGAGGTGAAACTTTTCAGATAATCAACTTGTCTTGCCATCACAAGAGTGGAGAAGTATCAGTAATTGAATTATATTATATCCCAGTGCAAATTGTATCAGACTCATATAGACGTGAATTATTTTCAAAAGATCTTCACAAACATAGTTTGAGAGAGTATACCAGAACCACTTTTTTCAGCAGTCGGTCTTTTAAAATCTTTTGGGGTGAACTACAGTTAATCTTTTGAAATCATGAGTGATTACTACATTTATTAACACATTCCTTTTTACACCATGCTCGCCTATGTTACTACCTGTGAAAAGCCTGTAGGTTAAATTTTTGCTTTTAACCCCACTACCGGTGTAAAGCTTCCACTGCAGTTAAAAAATATTTACACCTTTTGTCGGAAATTCATCCAAGTTGACTTTTGACATGATGTAGTCACACTTCACGATGTTTCATTCAAACATATGATGTTTTGTGGCACTATCTACAACATGCAATGACATTAAGTTTAAAATTCCTAAAATTAAATAATTAAAATAAAATTGTTAATAATAATTTGACTGAAAAAGCAAGGTAAATTCAATCAACTTTGACGATGTGCCTAGCTGTCAAACAAGCATTCACATACATCTAGTACTACTGCCCACCGGCACAGATGTAAACAAAACAAACCCATGTGTTTGCGATAGAAAGTGTCGTTTTTTCTCCATTTTCAGTGACGAAGTCAATTATTTATTAAGGGCATGGTATAAATAAAACAAATAGGTACTATGGCCGATAATCAGATTTAAACCACTCGTAGAATAAGGGTTTTAACCACTCGGCAAGCCGAGTGGTTAAAACCCTTATTCTACTTGTGGTTTAAAGTTGATTACCAGCCTTAGTGCCTATTTATTCTGTATGATATATGCTATACATGACCTACATCAGGTGAAATTTAAGTGTTACAGAGTTTTTAAACTCTTCAATTCTACAAGTGTAATAGTTGAAGAAAATCTGACAACTTAATATTTTGGTTTGAGACTATACATGATGTGTGTGACAAAAATTTACAGTGGCTTGATTTAACTGGTAGAGCACTGGAAGCCCATGTTTGAGCTGAAGTGCAGGTACTACAACTTGAAGGCTTCATATTCTCTGTGTGTGCTTCATGTTATCTTTGAAGTAAAATTATTTAGCTGCATGATTTTGTGTCATTACAATTTATGGGAGAGCGTCTTTTGGCACTCTCCCATAAATTGTAACAATTCAAAGAAATATAAACAAATTTTATCGACCAAAAATAATTTAGAGTGAATGACAATCATCACAGTCATTGCCCTTGATTTCTACAGAAGTGATAGTATGGGAAAATCATATGGAGCAATCTACTACATTTATTAACTGGTAGAGTGCTGGAAGCTCATATTTGGGCTTTATTCTGAAGTGCAGGTACCACAACTTGAAGGCTCATATTCAGTACATGTGCTTTGTATTATCTTTGAAGTGATATTATTTAATCTGTAAGGGTTTGTCTTGTTACAATTTATGGGAGAGTACCCATAGGCACTCTCCCATAAATTGTAACAAGGCAAAGACATGTGTACAAGATTTGATAGTCAAAAATAATTTAGCACTCTACCAGTAAAGATATTGGTTTGACATCTGCGATATCTGATCAACAATTTTCTGAGGCATGTTTAAAGCATTGCAGAGTTATTACCTTCAGTTCTGCAGTTGTAATAGTATGAAAAAATCTTCTGAAGTGAACTACTTCATTTCTAAGGATACTGGGTTGAAACTCAGGATACATGATCAACATCAAGTGCAGATGTGCACATGAATTTTTCTGCAGTCTGATTTAACTGTTGCATAATTATTGCTCTTGAATTCTTCTACAGTAAAACCTGTCTTGAGAGACCACCTGTCTTGAGAGACCACATCTACAAGGCACTGATTGGTTTTACTCTATAATGGACCTGCTATGGGAGACCACCTGTCTTGAGAGACCAGTGTGACCTGGTACCAACTTGTATTTTTATACCATAATAGACCTGTCTTGAGAGACCGCCCCTTTGAAGACTGAAACCATGACAAAAACTTTTTACCTGTTGTGGAATTGGAAAATCCATTGTGGTTATACTAACATAATTCAAAGTATTAAAAGCTCTTAATTGGGTTTCAATTGCTAACTCATTAAAGACTGAAATGTTTTTAAAAGACCCCTGTGAAAAGATTAGGATTATTACTGAATAAACAATTTCATACATACCTGAAATGTGACAGATAGGAATAAACATAAATTTGTGTTGAAAATCTTTTTGTAACAAATTGAAATGGACTGTTATAAAAATTATAAAAATAAATTAGTGTTGAAAATCGTCAATGAAGATTTTCAACACTAATTTATTTTTATAATTTTTATAACAGTCCATTTCAATTTGTTACAAAAACTTCATAAAAAAGAACAACTACAAAGTAATTACAAAAATCCATTCTTCTCCATTTCTGAATTTTGTGGTTGGTTATTCACTGACTTGAGAAAACCTGAAACCTGTTATGAGAGACCACCTGTCTTGAGAGACCACTTTTGTGTGGCCCAAAGGGCAGTCTCTCAAGACAGGTTCTACTGTATTGTAATAATTTTAGAAAATCCTTTGAAGCAAAGTACTTCTACAGTTAAGATATTGAGTTGAAAGTCAGCATACATGGTCAACCTACATCAAGTACACATGTACGTGACAAACATTTGCTGTGGCTTGATTTGAGCATTGCAAAGTTATTGACCTTGATATCTACACTTCCAAGACTATGATAAAATCATATGGGCCGAACAACTCTGCATTTAAGATATTGATTTGAAACGAAGTAACATGATAAATTTCAAGTGCAGATGTGTGTGACATAAATATGCTGTGTTTTGATTTAAATATTAGAGACTAATTCCTCTTGTATTCCATCAAGTGCAGATATGTGTGACATAAATGTTCTGTGTCTCTAAGCATTTCAGTGTTATTGCTCTTAAATTCTACAATAGTGCAATTGTAATAGTATGGTAAAATCTTGTGGCCAGCTACTTTGACTTTTCTTGAGATCTCAGTTTGAACTTTGTTTTCCTGATCAACAACGACTGCAGATATATGTGACATGATGTTGTCCTGACTCAATTTGAGTGTTATATAGTTATTGAACTTGCCCAACTTCGTTCAGTCTGTTGAAAGCTTGTGCAGAGAACTGTTTTCACATTTCTCAAGATTTTGGTTTGAAACTTGTGTGCATAATCAACATCAAGTGCAGATGTGTATGACAGTTTTGTTTTGTTTTTTTTTGCTGTGGATAACTTTATACTTCATAGATATATAGAATTATTGTCCTTGGACATTGCCAAACTTGTTGGAGATATTAATCGCCTTCAGTGATAGATCTAGTTTCATCATTTGTGCGTTAATTATTAAAATGCTGTTTCTGTTGTAATTGGTTTTCATGAATGTTTCAGGCTCAAGAAGAAGACAAGTCAGGGCCTTGTGAAGAAGATTATGAAACAATCAAATTGATCAGTAATGGTGCTTATGCGTGAGTAGTGTATTGCTAATAAATATAGGGTATTACATTCATGTTGGTTTCTGAGGTGGTGTATTGAAGTTGAGGCCTCGTCTCTGGGCATTTATCGGCGAGGTTGAGACTTCAACACGCCATCTTGCAGACTTTCGATTTTTAGGCGCGCCGTCGCGCTTGCGCCCCTCCACGCTCGCAAAATTGAACTGAGCCGCGCAATTAATTGCGCCCCTATGCAACTGTGTGCGCGCCATAGAAAAATAGTGGTTAATTGTTTTTTAAACGCACGTGTACGTGTAGCCTGCCTGTCGCTGCTTCTCAGATTATCGGCTCTCCGCAGCTTTGAAGTTTGATTGATGCGTGAATGTTTGTAACTTTGTAACTGTCCTCTTGGACTGTAATGTACTTGTTGACCCTGATGATTGAATGAAATCAGTTTTTGCGACTGTCGACATTGTTTGATTGTGTTAAATTCTGAGAATGCGACCATCCTAGTAACTGGAGAACATCATAAACTGAATGGCTGTTGTTGATGGTACACGTAGATAAATTTATTTGCCCAAACATTCACGTTGAAAATGTCTAATAGTGAAACAGAATGAAAGACTGGTCATACAGTCCAACTGAAAACTTTCCTGAAATGGAATGTTGGCTCATTAATTGGCCATATGACTGTGAAAGACAAAACCGGGATTGAAATCGTTGTCAAAATATGGTGTAAATCCTGCGCACGCCACGCAGAACACATCAAAAAGAGTGATAAGTTACGAGGAAAAGCCATCACTGAAGTTGATAAATATATTGAAGGGACAAGTTTTGTGTCCAAGCACACTGTCAACAGACACCTCACCTCTAAAGCACACGAAATAGGTATTCAAGTTGAAAAAGAACAGGGTGGAGACCGTGGAGTTATTGAATGTTTAGACAGGTGTGAAGGGGGTTCCCCTGAACCTAGCACCAGCACGACACGCACCGAGCCTGTGACTCTTACGCAACCCAAGATCAGCATAGCACTCAAACAACAGTCTCAAGAAGCGTATATTAAGCTTTTCAAAACGGCCTATCTTTTGGCCGTTGACGGACAGCCATTAACAGCATTCGAAACCATGGTTAAGGTCCAGAAGGCCAATGGAGTTAACCTCATTCAGGGTGCAGATAATTCAGACAGTGTGCGCGAATTTCTGCGTTTCATTGCCAATTCTATCAGGGAAAAGTTAGCAGACATTTTATGTGGCGCTAATGCATTTACCATAATGTCAGATGGATCGCAAGCTAGGAAAACTGGTGCCGAAAAAGAGCTCGTTCTTGTTAGAGCAGTGGTTGAGGCAAAATCAACCTATTATGTACTTGCTCTGCAGGATATGGACGCATTTGGGGATGCAAACGCTGGTATACTGAAAGTTGCAATTGATGATGTATTTACCAATAGGCTTAAGATCCCAGCAGATAAATATAAATTTGCAGAAGTGGCCGCTGCAGCTGATGGGGCGTCTGTAAATTTTGGCTGGAAATCAGGTTTACTTACACGCTTTAAAGAAGATGGGCGGCCTTGGTTAGTTAACATTCATTGTGTTGCTCAACGGTTAGAGCTGGCCATAAAGGACTCCATTGTCAAAGAGAAAAACTTTGAAAGTGTAGAAGAATTCATGGTGTCTTTACATAAATTTTTTAAACAATCTGGCAAATTTACCCGCCATTTCAAAGAGGCTGCACGTGTCCTGGACGTGACCGTATACAAGCTACCAAAATTAACGTCAACTAGGTTCGTCAATCATCATCGAAATGCAGTCAAATACTTATTGAACAATTGGGTTGTCCTTATTCAAGTGTTTGAAAATGGAATCGCAGACCCAGACTACAAAAAAATCAAAGCAAAACTGCAGGGTTTCTTAAACAGTCTGCTCAGCTACAAGTTTCTCCTAGTGTGCTGCTTGTATAGATCGATTTTGGACGTGGTATCCATTCTATCCTTGGTGTTTGAGAAAGAAAGTTTACTCGTGTTTGATATCTTACCAGCAGTTTTAAAAACTGAAGCTGCATTGACCGAACTTTTGGACACCCTCGACAGCGTAGATACCATCACTCACAATTCAATGATAAAATTAGATGTGACTAATGTTGTATCTGTTGAAGTTTCAATGCCAATGAAGGGAACTATGTGCCACAAGAAACCAAACAGGCAATATAAACAAATGAGATATGAAGGACTGAAGCAGAAGGGATGCCCGTCAGACAGTATCGCTGAAACAATGCTGGTGGAAATAAAGGGTCTTGCCAGAAGAACTATTGGCGCAATTGATAAGTGCATTAATGACAGATTTGCGTCGTTCAAAGCTGAGGATTCCATATTCCGGTATATGCAATGGGTGGATCCGGTAAACTGGCAGACGTCAAAAATTGACTTGAAATCGATAAAAAAAATGGCTGAACATTATCAAGAAACACTAAAGTTTGCCGGCTTTAATTCAGATCCAGAAACACTGAAGGTTGAGTGGGCTGATGTTAAGTTGACTTTAATTCAGATCCAGAAACACTGAAGGTTGAGTGGGCTGATGTTAAGTTGACAACAGCGCAATACTACCCAAAACTGAAAGTGCGCAGACTATGGCAGAAACTCTTGAATTATCGTCGGCGACAATTCCCTAACATTAGCTTTCTTGTGGAAATTGTTCTGTCAATAGCGGTAAGTAATAGCGTAGTAGAGTGTGCCTTCAGTCACTTAACTGCAATGCTATCCGATCGTCGCCTTAGACTGAAGCATGAAACAATGGAGAACTTACTGCTTATCCGAGTAAATGACTTAGTTTGGAGTGAATCTGACAAAGACAGAATACTGCGAACTGCCGTCAACAAATACCTCTCAACACCACGAAAACGTAAGTTGGAAACTGGGTCTGAGCTCAAATTAAAAAAACGTAGAACGGCAATGGAACATTCTGATTCTGACAGTGACAGTTCTGTTTGTTCACTCGACTCTTTTTCGGAACAGTCCGATTCCGAACTTTCGCCAACTTCGGCCCAGGAAACTGACTCCTCTGACTCTGAGTAAACTGTCAATATCTCATTGAGAAGAAAAAAGAAAAAAAAAAAAACAGTTTTGAATTCTTTAATATTGACTCATTGTTCAAACAAGCACTTAGCAGTAGCACTGTCCTGCTCAATATTTTCTCGTCGTTTCATTTTGTGTATAAATTACTATAATAAACAACGCTTTTCTTCCAGGTTCCTTAATATTTTGTACATTGTGAATGTGTACTTCAATCCAAATTCAGACCTTTTAATTGCATGGACACCTTTACTGTATTTCGTCACCCTCATTTAATTATGCTCAGCTGAATATTCAATAAGGGCGCAACAAATGCCGGATACTACCCGATAGTCTATAGAGAAGGAGGCGGAGACTCTGAGAGTGGACTCCCTCTTTTTTGTACTCTCAGAAATCGCCTGAGCCCCAGGAAAATTTTGAAAATTAGACGCAGTTTTCATCAATCTCATGATCAAAGGACCTCAGATTGAAGAAAACGGCCCCTAATTTTTGACATGTACTGGGAATAGGATTAATCATTACCAGCCCTCGAATTTTGCCACGAGAATCGGCAATGCTGTGGTAAGAGCCGTGGCATCCTGCCACTGCTCTTACCACAACATTGTCGATTGCTGAGGTGATTTTCGAGGACTGCATTAAGAAGGCCCACGACAACCTCCCTTTGCTCCCATCATTAGCACTTGTGGATCCGATACGCGGTTAATAACAAATTATTCGGGACCCCCCCCCTCCCCCGGCCCACAAACCTTCCCAGAAACGCTGCATCAGCCCCAGTAAATCCAATTATCTAAAATTTAATTACAGCACCCGACCCTGTAAATCCATACTTTTGGCACATAGTATTTTGTTACATGATATTAATGTTCCAAAAGTATGGATTTACAGGGGCGGGTGCTGTAATTAAATTTTATACATACATGTAGCAGTACACTTGGGTTCCATCACAGGTATCAGGTAATGTTTTTGGCACAGACACAATTCACTCGGACTGTTTTAAACAAAAGAAGGATTCTTTTTGTGGTAACGTCGAATGTTTCCCAGTTTGGTGGAGCGTGGAGTCAAAACATAATTTACATGTGTTCTCGGTTGTTCCGTTGATATACTTGAATTTATCTGGGAGAAACTTAGTTGAATTCTGAGTGTCGTCTGAAGTTCAAGTGGTGGTAAGTTTCTTTTGCACACAGTCCTCGGTAACAGTTCCGAATAATTTGCGGCTAAATTGGCGAATAATTATTTATATGGGCAAAACTTCAAGGCAACTTCGCCGCCGCAAGTCCCCCTGTTTTGAGCGCGTTCCAAATCTAATGTCATAATCTATTGTCAGAGCACGGTTCTATTTCTAATCCTTTTCCGCATTAAACGATAATAGGCGTGGGATCAGGAGCATGCAATTAAAAGGCCTGCTGAATTGTCCATGCTTTGTGTTACATTTTTGAAGCACGTAGAAAAAAACGTTCTCCAAACCGCGCTTGTAATCTCAAAATGTGGCGCGCGATTGACCGCGCCCCTATGTTTTCCAGAATCGAAAGTCTGATCTTGGCAACCCACATGGCAGTAATAAACAAATTACCTAAAAATATTGCTTGCTCAGATAATGAAGAGATTAGATACAGTAGTTTATAACGGTGTTTGTTTTGACAATCGATCAGTGTCTATGACTTGATTTTTTATGGATGAAGACCATGCCATCATGATATTGCATTCTTGCACTGTGCATGACTTAATTCCCATTCTTTGTTCTACTTGTACTGTAACCACTGCAGTTTTTAGAAGTGTTTCATCTGTGTTTAAAATATCATGGTAAAAAATGATCTAGTCTAATTAATTTCGTTGAGCTGTTGATTTATTTATCATTTAATTACTGTTATCAAAACTGGTTCGGTGGCCTTGACATGTGTCTCTGCCAATTGAGTGCAGGTATATAACATCCTCTTTTTGAATTGAATGATCACATGTACAGTTTCTACCCTCAATACAAATTTTGTCTGGACGATTTTTTGTACTGGGGGAAATATGTTCTTGTAAGATAAATCATTGTCTTCACAAGTTTCAGTACACAGGGTTCGTGCGCATCTTTGGAAATGTTTGAATTTTAAAACTGAAAGGCCTCGACTCAATAAAGGGCTTCAGAATCACTCTTTCTAGGAACAGGTCATGGAAAGTCCTTGAAAAATAGTTTTTATTTTATTAGCTCAACATTGGCGTGGCCAAATTTGAGGTATTGTCGTCCGTCTGTCTGTCGCACCGTACACACGGCTCGGGTTAGAGGCCGTATTTATGAGACGATCTTTACGAAACTTCTTGGGTACCTTTGTTATCACCGTGAGATGAGAACAAGTGTTTTGGGTCCTGTAGGAAATTCAAGATGGTTGCTGGCAGCCATTTTGTACAAAATTAGGTGCAATCAGATTTTTTGCGCAGAACTTCCATATGAAAGCTCTGATTTGAATAATTTTTTGTATGAATGTTTAGTACCATGGGATACATCACATATAATACAGGGTTTTTTCTCGTGCTTAAATTATGCAAATTAGACTAACTGATTTATTTAGTGTTACTTTCAGCACTGTTAGTGCAAATGCCAATACGGCTCGGGCTAGAGTCCGTATTTATGAACCGATCTTTACGAAACTTCTTGGGTACCTTTGTTATCACCGTGGGATGAGAACGAGTGTTTTTGGGTGCGGTCCAAAAATCAAGATGGCCACCAGTTTAATTTGCCATTGAAAATTATACAATTAACCCCCTGAACACTGATGTCAAAATCTCTGGCTGCTAGTTTTTCCTATGATGCAACTAGGAATTTAACCAGTTCATTCTTGTTTGCCAGAGTTCTGAAGACTGAATGGGTTAAATTCTGAGTTGCATTGTGGGAAATAATTGTTGTTGAGATTTTAATATTTTGACACCAGTGTGCAGAGGATTAACAGAGGATTCAATTTACTGTGATTTGGTCACTTTGCCATATTCCAGTGATAATCTGAGTATTTAATCTATTGTATCATGTTCATAAGCTAACTCTGTCAAACAAGATGTCACAGATTAAATGCCTTTAACCCTTTACCTAACATGAAAAGCAGACGACACTTGCAAAAAAAATTCTTGAATAACTAATTTTTTTCATTTTTTTTCGCAAAAAAACAAAGGTTTTGACCCCTCGTTGGAATGAGCTCGACAAGCTCGTTCCAATGAGGGGTCATAACCTATGTTTTTGAGACAAAAAATACTGAAAATTAATTGGTGATTTTTTAGAATAGAGCTGGCCGGTTTTGGCCGTTACATTGGGTAAAGGCTTAATGGATATATACCGATGCAAAATAGGTCTATATACAATGGGATTGTCAAGGTAATTTCTCGCCATGACATAAAACTTTTTATTCAATTAACAGGTCAAATTTGTACTGAAGGTATGGTAAATGGTTTTGTGTTTGGAAATTATATTCAATTGATAGGGTTACTGTAAATGGTTTTAATTTTGTTGGCCTCAGTTTTCTTGTTTTGACACAAAATGACCATTTCGTTGGGGGTTCAATTCGTGGATCAACTTGACCCACGGTCCGGTGGCCTTGACATGTATAATAACTTGATGCCAACTGAGTGCAGGTATATAATGTCCTCTTTCTGACACATGATCGCAAAGCCAAATGCAGGCTGGGAAGCCTTTGAATGAGCATCTGCAGAATTATGCAATGAACGTGTGATGAATCCATCTTACTTGAGCCTAAAATATGTTTGCTTAATGTATTATTATTCCAACCATATATATACTAGTTCTGGGAATATGCACTAGCAGTTATTCATTTCATTACTCTGCAATTTTATTTAACAAAATCCATTTTACGACTTGGCAAAAAAATCGGTGATACTTGAAGTGCAAACAATGCGAATATGCAGTATTATTGGGCTTACCACACTATTGTTTCAATAAATTAAACTTGTACCATGCATAATTTATTCATTTTTTGGATGTCCTTTATATTGTCTATGTTTATTGCCAATAATATATATCAAGAATCCTAACACTAAATAAGCTATCGACGATACAACTTGACTTTGTTGAATAAACTTCAGTAAATGCACAGGGTTTATCGATGGTTATTGGAGTAAATATTTTGTTGGGTTCTTCATTTCATGCCTATCTGACCATGAAAATCCACAAATAATGGACCACCCATGAACAAAAAGGATTTCACAGTATTCAGTTGAGAGAGATCCAATTAAGTGGGCTCCACTGTATTTAGACATCACAGGTGATAAAAATAATGTTGGGTGAAGGTCCTGGAAACTGCTTGAAAATTCCTTCTCTGTCAAGGATGTTTCAGGATTGGTACTTTAAAAGTTATTGTGAAGAAGGGACGGTAACATGGTCTGAGGTTTGAGACTCAGAGCTTATGTTTAACTGAAACATAATGCATGAAGGTTGAACATAAACTGCAAAACCACAACCTCAGACCATGTTAACATAAATTCTTCACAAAAACATATACATTCCAATAAGACCCAACCCATAGCCCAAAGCCCACATCATGAAATTGAAATGAACAAGGCAACTTTTAACAACCAGTAATGTGGTACTGGAGCCGTAAACCTAGAAAAAACTATACAAGGTCTTTTCCAATCAGAGGGCGAGGATTTTAGTCTTATTGGAACATTATTTGTTAAATAATAGGTTATTAAAAAACAATTCTTTTTGCTCGGGCACCTCCCTCATCATTGAAAATCTGCCTCAACACTTATTTTTTTCCTGGAAATTGGTTCTATTTTGAACTTGTAGAACTAAACTTTTAACCAACTAGATCTTGTTTGACAGAGCTCACTGAGCTCTGTCAAACAAGATATAGTTGGTTAAATCTCTAACTGCATTAGAGGAAATTTTCACTGCTGAAAATATTGATTTTTTCATAGAATAGTGCATGTGTAAGGAGTTACCATGTGTAAGGAGGTACAGTAATAATTCCCATTACTTTCAGGACCTTTTTGTGTATTAATAACAACAACAAAAATGAAGGGAGAAATGCCTCACTCCCTCATCAGAAAATTGCCTTAGAAACAAGAAATTTGTTTTTAATAGGTCTCGGGTAGAAACATTCAGGTCAGTACATGGGCCTTGATTATGGGCACACTATCTTCAATGAGAGGACTAATGTGATGACAGCATATGAGGACCTTGACGATACAATGGTTCAACAATAGCTACTTCCCTCAGCAGAGATAGACAGTAACATTTGATAATGATTGATTATAAGAACTTATTGCATCAAAATTTGTATTTCTTAAAAAATAGTTTTTCATAAGGTGTCCTCTTGTTTCTCAGTGTTGCTTCAGCTACATGAGCTTTTAGTTAAGATTTTAAACCATTTTCTTTTCAATATTATCTTTCTTTCACTTGTATCAAATCTTTTTTTTGCAATCAAGCACCTGCTGGAATTTTCTGTGAAAAATTCCTATTCATTTGAATTTCATGATGGTTAAATAATTTGTTCTCTTTTTCAGTGCTGTCTTTTTAGTAAGACACAGAGAAACCCGAGAAAGATTTGCTATGAAGAGAATTTGCAAATTGAACTTAGTGATGCGAAATCAACTTGAGCAAGTTTTCACTGAGAGAGATATCTTGACCTTTACAGACAATCCCTTCGTTGTGTCAATGTATTGCAGTTTTGAAACCAAGGTATGCAATGTCCAACAATGTGAATGTTATTCATATTTTTATCATTCGTTGTTGCAAGAATGTTGAACGTGCTTGAGATATTGCTAGAGACATATAGAACCTACCAGAAAGTTGCCATGGTGGCTTCCTGACTTCTGTTGTAAAATTATTTCACTCATATGCAATGCATATCTCTGTTAACAGAATTAGGAATGTAACCCATTTTATCTTATAGTAAGTCTCTGTCATGTTTAGAAACATGTATTTTGCATGCTTGTCTGGAGTAAGTGATACCAATTTTATATACTGCATCTACATTGTACTAGGGCATCTTAGTCATGTTTAACATCCAATAACGATCTTTCTGAGGGAATGTATGTCATGATCAGAGATTTGTATGTTGTGGGAATGACTGGATTTTTTTCCACCTCACAGAACATTTCCACTCAAAGTAGTGCGTTTTCAATTATTCAAACATATTACATAACACAACAAATGTTTACAACTGGGCCTGCAACTTGACAATTTAACTCTTAGAAGCCGGGAATCGAGTTTTCTTGCCTGTGATGTAATATGGCAGGTGATCTGGCTGTGACTGTTCGGATATCTTTGGGCACAGGGAGAATTAAGCTGAGCAGGTGCTTCTAGTCAAGTGTCGTTGACACTTGACTAGAACCAAATGCTTTTCTGTAAGTTTTTTGTGGTATGTCATGTTCAGTAAATTATTTCTGATTCCCCGGCTTCTAAGAGTTAAATAAAGCTTCAAATCTCAAAGTTTAATCCTCTACTTGAATGGCACACATGGCAAAAAAATTCTTGAACTACTAAAAATATGCACTTTTTGCAGAAAAAACATAGCTTATGACCTCCTCAGTATAACAAACTTGATGCACCGGTCCCAATGAGGGGTCATAAGTTGTGTTTCATGACAAAATTGAACAAAAAAATTTGAAAGAAGATTTTTTTTGAAGAGCATTATCCACTTCTGGCTGTTGCGTTAGGTAAAGGGTCAGTCGAATACTTCCAGCAAAGTTCAATCTATTTAGTGATCAATAACCCAGAGTGTTTCAAAGGCATTTTGAATGTTTATCAAAGTATTTCATTGAACTACGAGCATATGGGGCTCCAAGTGTTACCAGTAATTGTAGGAGTTATCGAGTTATGTAATACAGTGGAGTCCACTTAATTGTTTAACTGTTAATTGAGTAACCCTGTTTAATGTACACAACTCTCAAAAACAAAAACATCCACCATAATTGGACCTGTTAATTGCATATAGGTTACATAGGAAACTCCTGATAATTGAATAAAAAATCTTGTATTATTAGTCCAGTACTGGATGGGTTGAACATGGAAATTTGGGGTGGAAATTTTTGAGGCATTTCTTGGGGAACTTTTTGTGCAGAATCCAAATCCATTTGATGTCACTCTGTAAACCTTGTGCGACTTGAGATATTCAAGATGGCCACCAAAAACACTGTTTTCATAAATTCATGTATATATCACAATGAAACTAACACAACATATGTATCACCACAAGATAACTATTAAAACAGTGATGGCTGATTGTTATATGGCCACTCTCTGGACCAGGCCATGTCTGCCTGTGCGTTAACCTTTACTTGTCAACGCAGTAACTTGAAAATGAAATGCACCATGGATCCTATTTTTTTGTGGTGGATTAGAGGTGAGAGTAAAGGTTCCTTCGATAATCAGTTTTCTGCCATATCCAATATGGCAGCCATCTTGGATTTTTTGTAATTTTTATCCATCCATTTATTTACTCGCTAACTTTTTGTTTACCCATGCGTAAGTTTTTATTGGCAGCCGTATAATGATGACACCACATGGCAGTGCACATGTTCAATATTTGAAATTTCTGTGAATCAGTACAAAAAACACTTGTAGTCAAAGGCTCATGGACCAACTTATGGAATACAGTGCTTTATGAGCTGAAAGTTTTTTTTGTGCCTTTTGTAGTTTTCTTGGAAATTGTATTACAGTAAATAATTCTCAGGTGGAATATCTAGCCCTCATTGTTTTAGTGGTAATCGGAATTGAAGGTCTCTCAGTAGTTATCAGTCAGCCGACAAAACACCAGAAGCATTATTATCTAATAAAAAATTCTTTCTTCTTTAAATGTTTGGGTTTTTTTTATTTGCAGAGACACCTGTGTATGGTTATGGAATATGTGGAAGGGGGAGATTGTGCCACACTATTGAAAAATTCTGGACCATTGCCATTCGACTTAGCAAGGTATGTGCAATAAGGTTTTTTTTTGTGTGAACTGTTTAACTAGAATTTCTCAGCAGGGCTCTTCTAAAATCTTATGAGTAGTCTTCTCAGTGGTTTATAGACTCCAGACTTCTTGTTGGAACCTTTGCTGCTAGAATGACAAATAAGCATCTTTGTGGATGTCCACACACTGGATTGCCAAGTTGCGAATCAGCTGTGTATATCATATTTGAATACATGTTTCTGTATGTAAGATGTTTATTACTCAACAATATAATGGAGTCAGTTTCTTCCTCATGAAAGGGTTATTCTCTTAACTCTCCAGTCTACACTTTTTTTGGACAAAATGATCAAAGATTTTGTTAAAAGGTTTAACATCTTTAAGTTACCCTCATTAGGCTGAGCTTATTTAAGATTGTGTTTATATGAAATGATTGAAAAAATGTAAACTATTTTGAGAAGTGTGTCATTGTTACTCCCAATAATAATGAAATCCAGTTTTGGTAATTTTCAATAAGTATGTTTTTCAGTTTTGTTTTTTTTATGCCCCCCGATTAGGTCGGGTGGCATATAGTGATTGAAGTGTGGGTGTGTCCGTCCATCCGTCCCTGTGTGTGTGTGTGTGTGTGTGTTCGAGCCAATAACTCGAAAACGGTTTGGGCCACAGTCATCAAACTTCACACAATTATAAAAGACCATGGGAGGATGTGTCACACACCATAGCCGGGTTCGTACCTTCAAGGTCAAGGTCACATTTCAAGGTCACACTAAAAATTGGTCAATATTCGTGTCTCAGCCATAACTCAGAAAAGAATCATAGTACAATTGTTAAACTTTTTACAAATGTTAAGGACAGTCAGAAGGTGTGTCGCATATAATAGTTTCCGCCACATCTGCAAGGTGGAGGTCACAATTGACCTTCATATGTTCAGGGTCACAAATCGTGTCTCAAGCATAACTCCAAAACTATTAGGGTTACAATCATCTAACATCACTCAATTATAAAGGACAACAGGTGGATGTGTCACGCACCAGAGCCAGGTCCATAAGGTCAAGGTCACATTTCAAGGTCACACTGAACACGGTTAGGGCCACAGTCATCAAACTTAACACAATTATAAAGGACCATGGGAGGATGTGTCACACACCATAGCCGGGTTCGTACCTTCAAGGTCAAGGTCACATTTCAAGGTAACACTAAAAATCGGTCAATATTCGTGTCTCAGCCATAACTCAGAAACGAAACATAGTACAATTGTTAAACTTTTTACAGATGTTAAGGACAGTCAGAAGGTGTGTCGCATATAATAGTTTCCGCTGCAACTGCAAGGTGAAGGTCACAGGGGGGGGGGGCATGTGTTACTTTAGTAACATTCTTCTTGTTTCAACTAACAATCAGGTCATTATGTGTACATTGCATACAAAACCGCACTTGTTAATACCCCGTCATTTGTGTAGAAACGACCGGGTATGAAAAGCTGTTTTAGTGCGGTCACGTGAGAAGGATTACATAACCAATTAATGTTTCGCGAGAAAAATCTTTCAGAGACTGTCCCTGATTAGCAATTATATTGTTCAGTCAGAAAATTTCAAAAACCTACATTTAATAAAATATTCAGATACAAATGCCATATCTTTCATTTCCAGAACTCTGAACTACGGTTTAATATAGGAATTGAAAAAATCTGTTCGTTAATTCGTGAGATTTTCTATTTGTTTTCATATTAAAATAAAATTTTCGCTGATATATGATTTGGATTCCCCCCTGTGTTTGTTCGCCGGTCTCCAATGACTTCAGAATATTTCATGCAATGTAGATCCAATTGACGGAAGAGCCACACTGTTGGTCATGATCGGCGAAATTCTCGTTTTTTGGGTAAAATTTATCACACTAAATAAGGGGATTTACCAAACGGATTTTCAACTTTGAAGATTTTATTTGATATACAAAATTCCCAAACAAAATGTATCAGGTACAAAAAAAAAGATTTAGTGAACAGAAATTAATATGTTAATTGGCAAATCTTTTCTCAATACAGTCCAATCAACACTGATTAGTGAGTGGACGTCTGACATTATGTAATTACACATAACGCACTCAGTCGATTTTTGGATAATTTTTTCGTATGGAGTGTATACATAATGTAAAAATTATCCTATTTTGATATTTGATCCTTTACTGATCATAATTTTCAAAAATAAAATGCCACTATTGATTTTGAAATATTTTTTTAAATTTTCATCCCAACATATTACAATAAGTTTCACGGGTGCTCTGATGAAAGTTCTCCAAAAATTAAAAACTTGTAGACTGTTTAATAGAATTAGTTAATTCCATTGACTGAAGTTTTAATATATTGTTTTGAGAATTACTTTTGTGTAATTGTAGGGTATATTTGGCAGAAACTGTTCTTGCTTTGGAGTATCTTCATAGTTATGGAGTTGTCCACAGAGATCTTAAGCCAGACAAGTAAGTTGTATAAAGATGTTGAATTACAAGCTTTTTTTACCCTTATCTGTTAAATTGCGTCCTGGATTTTGAAACCATAAAAAAGAATGAAGTTATTTTTCTTAGTAAATGATGATGTACAAGTTGTAACTGGGGAAAATAAATATTATGTTCACATATTAGTACAAAAGTAAAGGAATAACTACTATTTTTGAATCATTTTTTTACAATTTGTTCATGGAAAGGACTTTGAAATGGTGAACATCAATTTATCTGTGTATCCATACACCTCTTTCTCTTTTGTGAATTCGTGAAATTTTTGTGCTAAGATATATTTTGATAATTCTCAAGAGTGTTCAGTTTTGAACATTTTCCTATCTCATAACTTAAGTTCTGCCCTTTTGCAGGTTTTTAAAATGTGACATGAAGATATTTTTTGGCATTTATTTAACCCTTTACCCAACGAATCAGCCACATCTGCCCACGTAATATGCAAATTCAACAGCTGAAAAAATACTATTTTTCAAAAAAATTCAACAAATCTCTATCATGTGACCCCTCTTTGGAACGAGCTTGTCAAGCTCATTCCAATGAGGGTCACATGATATGCTTTTGTTGAAATGTTTTGGAAAATTAAAAAAAATGATCTTTAAAATAATAAGTTTTGATAAGGGTTGCATTTGGTAAATGGTTATCCAAGCTCAGTGCTCAGTGCTCACCCGTATCATACCCGGTCGTATCCTAAATTCCTAAGTTCGTTGGTTGGATTTTTATATCATTTGGTGGTAATCCTTTACAATAGCGGGTTTGGGGTTTTTTTGCGAAATTAGGCAATTTTTTCTGGCTTTTTGGGGTTTTTTTCCATTTTAAAACACTTTTCCAACAAAAGCGCAGACTTTTTTGATGAAAATATTCATATTTTATTAAAAATTACACTATCTTATTGCGTCGTTGAAAATCAGTCGACTCGAAGTCGCTATTGCGGTTGGATTGTTCTTTCTCACTGGTCGGGAGTAAGTGGGTGTGCTCGTATGAAAGTGTAATATACACCCTGGGTGGTATACGAAAGAAATCAGTGAAAGATTTGTTTTTAAGGCAAGTGAAAATTAGTAAATTAGTGAATAATTTTATATCAATCTAGTATCACTAGGGTCAGTAGTAGCTGGGGCCAGGGTTAGGGTACCCTAAATCATTAGGGTCAGTAGTAGCTGGGGCCAGGTTAGGGTATCCTAACCCTGGCCCCGCTGCTACTGACCCTATTTTGATGTTGGCTCAAATCTTGTTGCACGTACATTGATGCCTCCCTCGCTTTGAAGAAGACACATAGAGGGCGTTGAAGGTGAAACGAAATTGAGCTGACGACTCCATTCGAAAACGCTACACTCAGTGTGTTATTAAAATGCATTTTTTTATTAAATTTCTTGCCCCGGAATCAAATATTTTTCTATTAATTTGTTGGAAAAGTGTTTTAAAACAGAAAAAAACCCAAAAGGAGCAAGAAAAAATTGCCTAATTTCGCAAAAAAATGAAAACCTGCTGTTGTAAAGGATTACCTATTTGGTATGCATTGCCACTGTCGGGGGCATATGCTCACATGGAGCATTGCTCTTGGATGAATTTATTTTTACAATTATTATTAGAATTAGAGTCTTCAATCTGTTGTGAACACTAATTGCTACAATTTTTAATCAGTTTTTTTTAAATTTGACATGAAGATACACTGGGCAAGTTATCAACAAGTTTTCCATACCTTATTACATGTTTTGGAGTTATGCCCTTATTATTAGTTAAATTTATTGTTATTCCCTTTCCATTTTGTCCACTAATTCTTATAATTATTAATCAATTTGTTTGAAACTTTACATGGATAGATATATTAATTTTGGATGAGTTTCAATTTTCAACATTTTCCATGAGTAGTTACTTGAGTTATGTATGCTCTTTTATCAGTCTAATTTCATTTGATTACTAAAATGTAATTATCCCCCCCCCCCACACACACACATACACACCTCATCCCCATATGTATTTGAAGGATGTACTGCTTGGAGTTTGTTCGTATATCCATCCCCCTATCCTGTCCATTCATTTGTACATCCATATCGATGTGAAATATTCATTTCTGTTAAATCACTTTAGAACAACAACTCAAATTCAAATCATCTTTGGCATACTTCCCATGTTCAACACCTTCTTGACATATTTTGAGTTATGAAAGACCATGAACTTTTTGAAAATTGTTCCTTCCCAATAATGTTTTAATGGCAATTAAGAATTAGATTTTCATTTTGATATGTTTATAACTTTTCAGTGTTTTGTCATGTTTGATTTTGAGCCATTTTCCGACATTTCGGCAATAATATACTTTGATAGTTTTTAAAAAATTGTTTCTGTACAGTGCATTTTGGATGACAGTTATAATCTAAGTTGTAGAAACTATCCAAAAACAATACAGTGGAGCCCACATAATTGGATATCTCTCAACTGAATAACCCTGTTAATTGAATATAATTTCCCAACACAAAACCATTTACCATACCTCCAGTACACATTTGACCTGTTAATTGAATATAGTTTATAGAGTAAACTCCTGTTAATTGAATAAAAATCTTGCAACCTGTCAAGAAATTCCCCTGACTCTCCCCAGTTTTCCTTTGTTTATAGACCTATTTGGCCTCAGTACATCCAATGCTGGCATTTAATCTATTATATCTTGTTTGACAGAGCTCATGGAGCTCTGTCAAACAAGATATAATAGAATAAATTCTAAGTTTATCTCTAAAATACAGGAAAGTGACACAATCCCTGTTAATTAAATACTCCTGTTAATTGAATAATTTTCATTGGCAAGGTGGCTATTCAATTAACAGGGTTCCACTGTAGTATTTATGGCATTGGTGGGGCATTGGAACCATGTGGGTCAACTTTATTAGCTCCGCTGACAAAGTCAGCAGAGCTTTTCTTATACTGATTCGTCCGTCGTCTGTCATCCGTCTGTCCGTCCGTCCGTCCGTCGTCAACATTTTATTTGTCTGAGCCATAATTTCTAAACCGCTGAATATTTTTCCACCAAACTTCATAACAATATGTATTATCAATAGACGGTGTGTCATCAATTATTCTGCGGTCTGTAAATCCACAGGGTCAAGGTCACAGGTCACAGGATCAAGAAAATCTTAAGATATTTTTGATATTTGTTTGTCCAAGCCATAATTTCTGAACCGCTGAATATTTTTCGGCTAAAGTTTGTAACAATATTAGTATTAGAAAACATGCCCATGCGATCAGTGGCCCTCAGCGGAGCTCTCTAGGCGTGACAGGCCTCTTGTTACTGTATCGTTTGAGATATGTGAATAATCAGGGTTTCTTAATTTAGTTTTTGCCCAAAGTTTGGAAGCGATATAGAAATGGGTGTACCCATCTACATTTTGTGAATGTGATAACTTGAACAAATGCAATCAGATTTTCCTGAAAACTTGCCCTTACATGGAAGAAGATCTCAGTCAAGTTTGACATTCATTTTCTTGGTGGCGGTAGGAGTTCTGCCTCTTTTTGTTGGAGATTTGGTGTTTGTGTGATAATAACATTGAGAACACGATAACTTGAACATATGTAATAAGGTTTTCATGAAACTTGCTTGTAGGTATACAGTGTGAGAAGATCTTAGTCAAGTTCGATATTCACCTTAGTTCCTTAGATTTTGTGGGAGTTAAACCCCTTTTTCATGGAAATTTGGTGTTTGTCTGATAATGACTTTGTGAATACAATAACTTGAACAGTTATAATCGTGTTTTCTCGAAACTTGCTATAGGCAAACATTTGGAGTATCGATGTTCAAAAAATTTTGTCAGCTTTCAGTAGGAGTTACACCCCTCTATATTGGACCTTGCTGCTTTTCTGAGAATGACATTGTGGACATGAACTCATTTTCTGATAATTGATTTTTGTACTATAAGGTCAAAGTAATGAAAATGTTTTTGAAATGTTAATTCGGTGGAGAGCACTTTTTATACAACATATTTGTTTTCTTCAGTTTGTTGATAACGGCGACAGGACATATCAAGTTGACAGATTTTGGTCTTTCAAAAATAGGGTTGATGAGTGGTATGTATATTTTTCAAGGTAGTAATTACTATGAACAAATTTTTAAACTGCTCTTTGAAGTGGACTTTCTTCTGAATACACCAAGACATAAACAAAAAAAATGTTACTTTTTGGAAGGTGCTCATTCCAAAGAGTAGATCATAAACCATATTTTTGAAGCAAAAAGCGAAAATTGTTCTTTATTTCAGAACTAAATATTGGGTTGCCTTCCAGTCATAACTCTTAAAAGTAAATAGTAAATTATATTTGATCATGTTACTTTTAAATAGCTATTAACCCTGTGCACAAGATATGAAAATACCACAATTCAAGCAGCAATTTTTTCCTATAGTCCAGCTTGGAATTTAACCAATTCAATCTTGTTTGACAGAACAAGATCACTTTTTTTAAATTTAAGTTGCATTACGAGAAACATTTGCAGTCTAAAATTTGAATATTTCAACATCATTGCCCAGAAGGCAATACCTGTACCTAGGGCTGCACGGTATATCGATAAACCGATATATACCGGTATTCAATCCATTATCAATTGAAAACCGGTGAAATTACAAAAATATTTGTTTATCATCATTATTTATTTACCCACAATTTAATTTTCAAGATGTCTTGAGTTTTTTAACTGTAGCTCCGAATGACTAATATTATCCATTTACCCAAGGAATCGTCTGCTTTTACCCGCGTAATATGCAAATTCAGCAGTTCTAAAAATAAATTTTTACACTGTACCAATGACCCAGACATAGCTGGTGCTAACTCTTAAAATATAGGGCCAAACACAAATTTTGCCCCCCAATCCCCAAAATTTGCATCTAAAACTAAAGAAAACATGTCCTGAAAGGCCCTCCACACTTCGCCCCTACTGCGCATGCGCAGTGTCAAGGACGTTCCGAAATTGGCGCCATTTATCATTCTAAGTTTGGCCCTTCATCAGTTAACATCTGACTGATCTTTGTGCTTTTAAATCTCAGTTTAAATGATGCCAGACACATAAATATTAGTGAAATGGTGATTCTAAGGAGGATAGAAAAGGAGGAGAGGAAAAGAATGTGTGACAGAATATTATCAGGGCTGTAACTTAAAATTTTTTAATGAAATTATGTTAAGTTACCTATTTTCAAGGCAGCAGCCATTTTGTTGTCATTCTGATTATTTAGTTACACTGTTTTTTCAAGTGTTTTTCCTCTCTCCCTGTCCTTTAAGTTCCCCCTTGCTATTCTCCCATGCTTTTGGCATAGTTTCTGTAATTATTATTACTAAAATTTCTTGGGAGTTTTAGCTGAATAACAGAATGAATTCTGTTCTTTCCCCATGTTTACGTCTTCACCTACGGGTGGTTAGGCGTTGTGTTCTGCATCTACCATCTGATGTTCTGCAGTTTCTTCCCTGGAAGTCTCTGTTTTGCATCAGATGGTGTATTTTTGGTAACTGATTTCGGGCCTGGGTGCCTGGAGTCTTATTTTAGTGTTTTTACACTCATTGTTTACATTTACAACAGCCCTCTGTGTGAGGGGGGGATTTCTAAATAATAATATCTTTATGTTATTTTAATCATAACTAGATACATTATTATTGTTCGTAAGTGTTGAATAAATTGTTTAGAATATTTTTAAAATTTTTCTCCACACTTAGGCTTGGGATCCATTGGGGCTCAACGTTACTTTTCAGAAACTTGGGCTGTTCTGAAAAAATATTTTTTCAAAATATTTTGATTTCAATTATTTTTTCTATATTAATGGATCATATTATTATTATGTATTTTGATTGCCAGGGGTTAGTGCGAGTACCAGGACTTGTTTTCTTTTCACTTTGAAAGGATATTGATCAATTGTTTTAAGAGGAAGTCTTCCTCTGACCTTATTATCATTCTATATGTGGTCAGTGTACTCGCATTAACTCCTGTTCTGTATCGTATGATTTCGATGACAATATGGGAAGCGTATGTCACGGTATGTTGTTGGGGATTTGGACACTCCGGTCCTTTCCCCGCAGGGTCACTCTACTTTATCAATTTCTATTTCAGACGATCAAGATTAGGGTGATGTATCTGTGATGTCTTCCAACAGTGTGCCTCCGTCGTCACAATTAATGAAGGGCTAGCGGAAAAGTGCTCATGTAATACGCCAATTGCCTAAGAGGACCCTAGTAGGTTCGACGGCCTTTGACGTCCGCTAGCTCGCCCGGTGTAGCGTCCATTCACCGAATGGTTCGGCAGCCGGGTTCGTCCGTTGCGGTCTAGAAGGAATTTTGGGGTGATGCGAGCACTATAAAATTAACTTAATGCACACCCAGTGACGGCGGATCGGAGGGAGAACGGAGGAAGCCTTTTAGTCCGGTTCATAGCTCGTTCCGGTCCATCCGGACGGCAAGCGAGAGAGGCCCCTCTCTCGTTCAACAACATCTGGCCCCAGATGTTGTGGTACAAATGTGTTGCTAGCGGAGCATACGTCCGTCGCTCGGGACGCTCCGTTGTATAGGCAGTCCGCTGAGACTGCTAAGGCTTCCTCTTCTCGTCAGCGCACACGACCGCACCTTGGCTGCGTGACCGCCGAAATATTACCAGCTTCGCCGATCAAGGATTCTTCGGCGACCAGGTCACACCATCCGGCAGCCAGGGATTCGAGACCGATGGACTCCGGACGTTCGCATAGGAAAAGTATGCGGGAGCCATCTGATGCGGAGCTGCCCTCGGCGAAGCAGCGATAGACTGCGCCTCCGCAGGTCTCGACGCCGGACATTCTTGTGCACATAGCACAGCTTATCGCAGCATCCCAGCAGCCGACAGAAACGCTGTCGGATCGAGAATTATCCGACAGCGCTGGGTCGGTAGCCGGGGACTCGAGGCCTGCAGACTCAGGACGTTCGCATAGGAAGTGTGCGGGAGTCAACGTACACGGAGCTTCCAGCGGCAATGCATCGTAAGTCCGCTACTGCACAGGCCTCGGGAACGGACGTGCTTTCCTTAATAGCACAGTTTATCGCAGCATTCCAGCATCAACTAATTCTGTCGCATATATTTTATCCGACGATGCTGGGTCGGGACGCTCCGCGGAAGCGGGTACGGACGTCCGAAAGTTTCATCCGGTCCGACGGGATACCGAAAGGGATTCGGAGGATTTCAAGCTTTCCCTTTCGGAACAACATATGCTGCGATGCCGGATAAGAAACTGATAGCGTCGGTGGACTTAGAAATTTTTGGTTCGGTTCAGGGACATCGTCCCTCAGTTCCGACATAGTCCAATAATGTCACACAAACTTTCGAATTATTGAACGACGCTATATATATTATTATTTTATGCTTGCTATCCAAGCATTTCTAGTTTCTTGTTCGAAGAGTTATGGAGATGTCTTTCAAAAGTGTGCCTCTGTCGTCATAGTTAATGAAGAGTTAGCGGCAATAAGTGCTCATGGAATATGTCTATCGCTTACGGAGTGACATTCGCTAGCTCACCCGGTGTAGCGTACATTCATCGAATGGTTCGGCTGCCGGGTTCGTCCGTTGCGGTCTAGGAAGGAGATTTGGGTGATGCGAGCACTTTAATTACTTTAGTACTCACCCAGTGAAGGCAGATTGAGGACAGATCGGAGGAAGCCAACAACATAGGGGACCGCATGTTGTGGTTCAGATATTTTACATTCGGAGCATATGTCCGTTGCTCGGGACGCTCCGTTATATTGACAGTCCGAGAGACTGTCTTTAATGCTTCCTCATCCTCACAGCAGGGCACACGACCGCACATTGGCTACGTGACCTCGAGTATCCGATCAGTTTCGGCATTCAGTGATTCCACAGCGAATAGGTCGCGCCATCCGGTAGCCAAGGGACACGAGGCCTATACACTCCGTTCGCTCGCATATTGGAAGTATGCACAGGGTAACGATCTCGGAGCTTCCTGCGGCAATGCATCGTAAGACCGCTGCTCCTCAGGCCTCAGTGACGGACGTGCTATCTGAGTTAGCACAGTTGTTTCGCAGCATCCCAGCAATTGACGGTTTCTCGGTCGAATCAGGAATTATCCGACGGCGCTGGGTTGGTGCGGTCCGCGGTTGCATCAAGCTACGGACGACCGAACGCTTAATAGGGTCCGACAGGATGGCGAAAGGGATTCGAAAGATTTCGAGTTTTCCCTTTAGTAGTATCGGAAGATGCCTTTCATATCTTCTGGCATTTCTTCCAGTGATTATTTTTCGGACTTCATTGCTGCGATCTTGGATAAGAGACTTATAGCGTCATTGGACTCGGTTTTTTCGATCGGTACAGGGACTTTGTCCCTGACTTACCGACGCAGTCCAATATTGTCATTACAACATGTGTTTTATTTTTCGACGCTATATATTTATATATATATACAAGCCTGCTACTAAGCATGATAGTTTAGTTTCTTGTCCGCGTGGCTCATTTCTGCCATTTTATCTTTTTTACATATAGTTTATTTTGGCAGAGCAGGGCATACCGAGAGTTCGTATGCGTCTAGACGGTGTGATTAAAGACTGCATATATTCTTTTTCGCCGTTTATGTCTTTTCCAATTTCAATGTTGGGAACGACATTATGTATAGTAGACTTAACTTAGACGCTTTATTATACGTAATCCGCCTTACTGAGGCGTTACCATTACGTCTTCAAGAAAAGATTTACGGGATATTATTCTCAATGTAATTTCTTTTGAGGGCAGTAGTTTGTTCACGTATAACTCCGCCCTTCAGTGGCTGATTGGAGTTGGTTAGACGTGATGCAGCCCTAGCTACATCCACGCGTGGATAGTAGGTTAAGAACTCTCTCAGAGTCGCTTCGTTCTCGGAGGAGCTTCTCTTCGACGGCAACTTTCCGGCAATCCATGAATTGCTTGATTTATACATTCTCTTGTCTATCTAGTGTTACAAGAGATTCAGACTGGGGCAAACATTCGGTGGTTGACTCAGAGAGTGCCGCCGCAGTTGCCGGACCCGAGTGTGGCTGTTATGACGGTTGCCAGTCAAACAGATTGGGATATATACTGATCCCTACGGATTCGAAGTGCCAGGGTCTTTGGGTTCCGCAGTCTTTTAGCTATCAGTTTAACTTCCGCGGAATAATGTTTTTTAGGCTTGCTTTATGTCATTGCATGAACATTATTCAGAAACGCATGCCCAAATTCCTGTCCTTTAATTCGACAGTAGTGGCGTATCTCCGGAACCAGGGAGGCACTCTTTCATTTCCGTTATTCAATTTAATGGAAAGAATCCGTCTGTTGGTTATAGTACACCAAGTTCAGTTTTGGTCCGTCATATTCTGGGTCGTCTGATTGTTTTATCGCACTCCCGTTCTCTTACGGGTCGCTTGTTGCTGTCAGAATGGACTCTCAACAAACAAGTATTCAGTCAGATTTGCTATCTATGGGAGCGCCCAATGATGTTTTATTTATGACACAGCTTGCTTATCAATTGCAGACGTATGTGTTGGCTTGTCCAGATCTCTGAGCTAATACTGTTAACGCTCTATTGATCTATAGGACGGAATGATAGGATACGCGTATCCTCCGGCGCTGTTGTTTTAGCAGGTATTGCTAAGATAAACAACCACAATACATTTCTGTTGATAGCATCTCTATTTTCACAGAGATCATGAGTAATTTACTCTCTTGTCTACTGTGGATCTTAACGTGAAATCTTCCTCTATGTGAGGATCTTTTTTCACTGGGTAAATCGTGTCATCTTTATCACAACCAGCAAGGTCGCAACCTTCATGTATTCCGTTGTGTGGTCCGTATTGCATTGTAAGCACTGTACTGGACGAGCTTTGGACGCGATTTCTTACTATAGGAGATCCTCTTCTTCGCTATTCTATGCGACTAAAGTGGAGGCTCTTCCGTCGTGGTGTAGGGATCATTATGTTCATATGGTTGATCCCTCCATACTACTCATTGCTATTTTTTAGTATACTTGTTTCACAAGATCTACTGCAGCCTGTTGTTATTTAGGTTATAGGTTTATGTTACCTCATACCTATTCACTCTACGATAGTTTACAATTGAGTCTTTTGTCTCTTTATCTAAGTCAGTTAGTAACTTTTTGATAAATAGACTTAGAATCTTTAGATTAAAATTCCTATACGGATTTTAACTTCGGTTCTTATTTAGCTAAGTAATCATTTGAGCCTCTGGAAACAGTAGTTTTCAAATTCTGACCTTTTAGACAGTAATTCTGTTGGTTTCTCTTTTACTGTAGAGTCAGTGAGTTTCATGCACTATCGATGGATGATTTTCACTTTCATAGTTTCGGAATTAATACTTCCGTTACTATTTAGGTTGGATTGTTGCATAGAGTTAGGCTCCTATTATCCGGAACCTATTATTTTAAGGTCCTTCCGTCTTCGTATGGGCATAGGCCTTTACTCTTTCCGGGTACAGTTTATGTATTTATAAACAGATATCTGTTTATTACAAGGGCGTAAGCTTCTTCTGTCTTTGATGTCTAGTAGAAGGACGTTACGCTCCATTTTATTGTTAATGGATTCTATTAACTAGCGTACTGCTTATGGTATATCATTGGCTTAGCAGTTGTGCTTAAGATTTCGGCTCATGAAGTAAGAGTTCTTCTACTTCTTGGGCTTACATTAATAGTGTTGCTATTATAGATTTTTGAAGGCTGCTCATTGCGCTCAGCCATCCATTCATGAATTTTATCTCAGAAATATCGAGTCCATTTCTGGAGGCCTCTATTGTTAGGTCTATTATCTACTGCTCAGAATGTCATTCACTTATCAGTTGCTACTATAGCTAGGTAGGCTGTCTGTTTCGGCAGTGTCTCCGTTCGGCTGCCCTCTTCGCTCTGGGCTATTTGACCCAGGGCAAGAAAAAGGGGGGGGGGGGAGGGTGTTCCCTTGGGTCACCTGTTTTTACTATGAAAACAAGGGGATACCTCCTCCGGAGTTAGTAATTCTGAGCTGTTATTGGGATGGTTGTTTAGTGAGAAGTTTAAGTTTATAAAATTCATTCAAGTCTTAGTTTTTAAAGTATAGCTTTTGAATATTGCATATGTCAACGGACATGATTATGCAATTCTCACACACTTTTAGGAGTATAAGAGTCTCTATTCTCTAGACTTACTTTATTATTGGCTTACTTTAAAAATTATTAGTATAAGGATTATTGGATATTAATAGAGTACATGGATGTATGAAGCTCAATTTTTGGAAGGTGTTGTATCTTTCTAATTTATCATAAATAAGAAAGATACATGTAAGGCCTATTACTTCTTTTCCCTACAGGGGATGACTCTATTTTATTTTATTGAGCGTATTCCATTTTGCTCTATGTCCTTGGCCCTCCAGCCTTTTTACTATTCAGCTATGTCTGGGTCATTGGTACAGTGTAAAAATGTTAAAAAATTTATAGTAATTTATATATTTTTTATACTTACCAATGACCCAGACGGGGATGGCCCTCCCAGGAGTTGGGAACTCTTGCCTCCCCGCTGAGTACATAGCGCTTACCAGGCACTGGTTATTAGAATGATAAATGGCGCCAATTTCGGAACGTCCTTGACACTGCGCATGCGCAGTAGGGGCGAAGTGTGGAGGGCCTTTCAGGACATGTTTTCTTTAGTTTTAGATGCAAATTTTGGGGATTGGGGGGCAAAATTTGTGTTTGGCCCTATATTTTAAGAGTTAGCACCAGCTATGTCTGGGTCATTGGTAAGTATAAAAAATATATAAATTACTATAAATTTTTTAACTTTTCAAAAATTTCAACAAATCTATATCATGTGACCCCTAATTAGAACGAGCTCGTTCCAATGAGGGGTCACATGACATTGTTTTGCAGAATTTTGGGTGGAAATCTGATAAACTTATTTTTAAAATAATAAATTTTAATATCGTCTGCTGTGAGAAAATGTTTTTCGAACCGCATCATCAAGGCATGCTGATTCGTTCGTAATTCCTCAAGTCTCGATTGTGGTACCTATGTTCATTTATTTGAGCAGTTTTCGATATACCGGTATACCACGATATTTTTTTAATACCGATACCGGTATTCAGTTTTGAATATCGTGCAGCCCTACCTGTATCAACTTGTGAAGTATACATAAGAAATAGAAAATTGCTATATTATATTTTCATCTCTGTCAAAAATGGTTTCCCCACACCAAAAAGCTTTATTAGAAATGTAAACTGAGCTGCATGGCTGCCAACAATGATATAAAAACACTCTCAAATGCATCCTACTAGTAAATGTACTCAAGGAAGAGTACACTTGGAACAACCTTTTTCAGAGCCGTATAGAAGAGGCAGTTTTGTGGCTGTATGGAGAAAAAAGGGTTAACACATCTATTGAAAAAATAAAAATTTGGCTACAAACCTTAACCACATCAGAATGAGGTGACCATCTGTGTGTATTTTTGATTTTGCTGCTTGAAGGCTGTTAATCCTTTGCCTAAAGTAACAAACAAATCCAGCCAAGTCATATCAAATTCAAATTGTATTACAGTAGAATCTGTCTTGAGAGACCACCCTTTTTGCCAAAAAAACGGTGGTCTCTCATAAGAGGTCCGTTAAAGAGCGAAACAACCAAATTGTACAAGGTCACAGTGATCTCTCAAGACAGGTGGTTTCTCACAACAGTGATCTCTCAAAGCAGGTTTTACTGTATGAAATTTTTTCCCTGAAAACATAACTTATTACCTCTCATTGGAATGAGCTCAATGAGCTTGTTTTAATCGGTTCATAAGCTGTGTGTTTGAGGCAGAAAAAAAAATTGAGTTATTCAAGAAGAAATATGAAAATGTCCTCTACCCATGTGAGGAAAGGGTAAATGACACTTTGTTGTAAAGTTTTTCTCTGTATTTTCAATAGTTTGTCCATATCACTGTTGGAAGAAACCGTATAACTGAACTGTAATGTTCAGGGTCAGTCCTTTAGAGCACTGACATTTTCAATTATATATTGCAGAAAGCACCCTTAAATTTTTTTTGGTCCTTGATCTTTGAATGCCAATATTCCTCTTTGACAAATTTTGTCATGTCAGAAGAAGTGCTGCAGTTATGAACCAAAAAACTGTCGTTCATTCAAAATTTAAACTACTTTTGTTTCAGTTTCAGCTGAATCTTGGTGTCATGTATAGGTAGTCAAGATTCTACTAGAAACCACCACTAAGACAATTAAAAAATTGCACAGTTTTCTATAATTTTCTATGAGGGAGGCAGATTTTTTTTTTAATCCCTGAAAAAGGTTTGTCATGTCTCAGAAATTTGAAATGTTTACTCTGCTGGGAATCATTGTACATTCAAGAGCTGATTTTTTACATGTCAGGTTTCGATCATACTTATTACACATCAATGTTTGAAAAGATTTGATATCAGTCCGTGTAGATTTGGACAGGTTAAAATTAAAATGGGTAAATAATTTTTTTACATGCCTGTTCTATGAAATCCTTATCTACAGCAACACTAAATCGTGCAGAAAATGAAAATTGGTTCCGCACATATGTGCAGAATGGAATTTGTTGACGGACTATTTTGAAATTGAAGCAAAATTTCACTGGAATTTTCTACAAATTGTGCAACGCAATTACAGTTTGAATCACTAGCGATATTGCTGAAAATCACACTGGAACTCCGGGGACGAAATAGTAACACAAGTTCCCCTCGCAAATTTAGTTGGCGACAAAATGTGTTTGTTTTTAGCTTAACTTGACAAAGTCAAGATAATCTTAGCTATTGCCATCACACGTGTGGAAGTCTGTGAGTCTGTTAACATTTTCCTTTAGCACCGACTACACCCCGTAGTTCTTGTCTGATCATCACAAAATTTCATATGCAGGTTTAGGGTCATGTCTAGATGAGAATGTCCCCTTTTGCTCGCAATCGGTCAACCGGTATGGCTGCCCAATCCCAAAACCCCAAAACTTTTAGCACAGTCTGCAGGTCATATTTAATATGGAGGGATTTCATTTTAACTTGGTAGGATGACTCCATATGATGTCTAGATGAGAACTTCCCCATTTGGTCGCGATCTGTCAACTGTGATGACTGCCCGAGCCCAAAACCTGAAAAGCTTTAGCACAGTCTACAGCTCATATTTGTGGAAGGATTTCATTATAACTTAGTAGGTTGATTTCAAATAATGTCTAGATAAGAACGTCCCCTTTTGGACGTGATTGGTCAACTGTGACGGCTCACTACAGGGGCCTGAAGCCCGAAAACCTTCAACACAGTCTACAGGTCATATTTATGAAGGGATTTCATTGTAACTTGGTAGGATGACTCCAAATAATATCTAAATGAGAACATCCCCTTTTGTTCACGATCATTCAGCCGTGATGGCAGCCCGGGCCCAAAACCTGAAAACCTTTAGCACAGTCTGTAGGTCGTATTTATGGAAGGATTTCATTGTAACTTGTTAGGTTGATCCATATAATGCCTAGATGATGACAACCCCTTTTGGTCGTGATTGGTCATCTGTGACGGCTGCAGGAGCCCGAAGCCCAAAAACCTTTAGCATAGTCTACAGGTCATATTTATGAAGTGATTTCATTGTAACTTCGTAGGATCACTCCAGATAATGCCCAGATGTGAACTTCCCCTTTTGGTCACGATCATTCAGCCGTGATGGCTGCCCGAGCCCAAAACCTGAAAACCTTTAGCATAGTCTGTAGGTCGTATTTATGGAAGGATTTCATTGTAACTTGTTAGATTGATTCCATATAATGCCTTGATGATGACATCCCCTTTTGGTCGTGATTGGTCAACTGTGACGGCTGCAGTGACCCGAAGCCCGAAAACCTTTAGCATAGTCTACAGGTCATATTTATGAAGGGATTTCATTGTAACTTTGTAGGATTACTCCAGATAATGCCCAGATGAGAACGTCCCCTTTTGGTCGCGATCATTCAACCATGGTGTCTGCCCGAGCCCAAAACCCAAAAAACTTTTGTACAGACTACAGGTCGTATTTATGAAGGGATTTCATTGTAACTTGGTACAATGACTCAGTATAATTTTGAGCTGAGGACGTCTCCTTTTAGTTGCAATCATTCAACCATGATGGCTACACAGGCCTGAAGCCCGAAAACCTTTAGCACAGTCTACAGGCCATATTTATGAAGGGATTTCATTGTAACTTGATAGGATGACTCGTTTTGGAATAATTTCACTGTAACTTGGTAACTTTTGTTGACATACGTTAACTGTGAGGGCCACTTACATTAACTGTGAGGGCCACATTAACCCACCCCCTCAGTTCTTTAGTACAGTCTACACCTCATATTATTTTTATTAAAAACATAGCATACAGGAAACGGAACAGAAATTAACATATTCCCAATTATCATAATTCTTGTCTTATTTCATAATCTTTTCATAAACACTGAACATTATCCTTTTCATCAAACACAACTCACAGGCAAGTTAAGCTACAGTGTCATTGACACTTTATTGTTGATAGTTGTCAAATGAATTGCTGAGTGTCCTTCTAGTAATTGTTTTTCAGGACGTGAAGGCATGTAATAAACACAGAATGACTCACATGTGTGAATGGGTTAATAGATAAGGCCCTTCTGCCATCGCGGAAGGATAAAACTAAAGGCCTACGGCCTCTCATTCTATCCTACTGCGCTGGCACTCATGCCATATCGATTAACCCATTTTTTGACGCGTGTGTCGTTCTGTGTGTTTTTTGGGAAGGACAATTTTAATGACTGATGTGCTTGAGAAACAAAAATGTTGTTTGTTAATAGCCTAAGACACATGTCTGGCAGCTTTAAGCTTAGTGAAAGTTGAGTAGATTTGTCAAGCTCTTTAATGGTTTAGAATGTTGTACTAGCTTGTATGCAGTATATTTTTTTAAAACAGATTTTTGTTTCCCATTCAGAAAAGTGTTGATTGGGATGCAAGATTTATACATTTTGCGTATGAGGGTTTTTACTGAAATTTACTCAATTTTCAATGTTACAGATTGATAGTATTGTTTTTGCTTGTTTTCAGTAACAACAAATTTGTATGAGGGCAGCATGGATAAGGAGTGTAAACAATTTAAGGACAAGCAAGTTTGTGGAACACCAGAATATATTGCCCCTGAGGTCATTTTACGACAAGAATATGGTAGGTTTTTTTTTATCATCATTGTCTCTTGGACTTTGTTAATAACATTTTCAGGAGTAGTTTCTTCATTCTTAAGCAATTGAAATTTGTTTTTTCTTAGTAATTTAATAGTATCTGTTAGTTTTGTATGTTTCCCAAATATTTTAAGGGAACCTATAGTAATCACATTGACCACCCATCCATTTTAGAGCAACTTGACGTCAGGTATGAGCTATCGGGATATACGTCTGCAGGGCTTGCCTTGAGTCGGGGCTGATCAGCCCAGGCCCCGAGATCAGCCCCGAGGAGCACTTGCTGGGGGCTTTTTTTCAAGCCCGACATTTTCCACAAAAAAGCACTAACAATAATGGACAAAATGGAAAATCAGCCCCGAAAAGGCCCCGACCTCAATATGTGGGGGACTTTTTTTAGGCCCCGACCATTTTACTCAAGGCGAGCCCTGCGTCTGCCCTTCCACAATTCCTTTAGCTCACCCGATCAGTCCTAAATTTCATATGTATATCGAATATTTCTGAATTTTATTGAAAAACATGGCTACTAGCAGCCATCTTGGATTTGGATATAAATTGTCAAATTCCATTAGCACACCCTGCAAGCCACATCTCTCACCCAATCTTTTTCAAATTCCATATGTAGTTTTGGTATGATGTCTAGATGGGAGCTATCAAGTGTTTCTCAATTTTGTTGAAAAACGTGGCCACCAGTGGCCATCTTGTATTTTGGCATATAAATTGTAAATAATCCCATTAGCTCACCCTACAGGCCATCTGCTCTCCTTTGAAAAAGATTGCCGCCACCAGCCATCTTGGATTTGACATATAAATTGTCAACAATTCCATTAGTATACCCAACAGGTCCCATCCCTCACCCGATTTTTTCTGATTTCATATGTAGCTTTGGTGTGATGTCTTTTCTGTAGAAACTTGAGTGAATGACTTGGCATTACTGGATCGTTCTATTTAGTTCAGTCCCTTCTTTGACAAGTTACGCTTTAGTGTCATTGACACTTTCATTTCATCTGTCGACCAAAGGTGGTCACGGTCACGGCTACAGACCATTGGTTTGTTTGTTTCTCCATTCTAACTTTGCTTGTCGGTAAAAAATTATTCAATGGGCTGATCTTGTTCATACCACGATTGCTTAAGAAACCATGATGCATCATGACTTTGACCCAAGGCCATAACTTCAAGGTAAAGGTCACAAACAATTCGTTTGTTTGTTTCTCCTTTCTAGGGGCATGTTGGCTCAGTAGGTAAAGGTGCAGGCTGCAAGCCAAGAGGTCCTTGGTTTGAACCCACCTGCGGCAACCGCGTTGTATGCTTGGGCAAGACTCTTCACCCCCATTGCCAACGTGGGGGCACAGTGATGTTGTGTACTAAGGTGTGCTACATGTAGATGGTGCACCTGTCTTCAACCAATGTCAGCCCTGCTTGTGTGGAGTTCGTATGTTGGATAGCTGCTGTTTGCCATTGCTCAGTGATTCTCTCTGGGTACTCCAGCTTCTTCCACCCATAAATTGTGGTCAGGATTAGCCATCTGCAGAAATATGTGATCTTAAACACCAATAAATAAATAAATTAAACACCAATAAATAAATAAATAAATTCTCCATTCTAACTTTTGTTCCATTCCTAGAAAAATTATCAATGGACCGATCTTCTTCATACTTAACACAATTACTTATTATTAGCTTCAAGGTCACAGACGATTCGTTTGTTTGTCCGTTCCCTAAGAAATTATTCAATGGATTGATCTTCATACTTCACACAATAATTACTTATGACCCATGGCTTTGTCATGACCTTTACCCAAGGTCATAGTTCCAAGATCAAGTTTATTTTTTTTATGCACCTCAAAAATTTTTGTGGGCATATACATGATGTAGCCACTTAGATTATCTCTGCATTTTTCCCCCCATCTGTGCATCTTTCCATCCATCCAATTGTCAGTTCTTACTTTCTCTGGTCCATAAAAAAATTATTCAATTGACCGATTTTTTCATGCTGTGCAAAGTCATAGCTCTAAGATCAAGGTCATACATCATCATTCTTTTGTTTGTTCCCCCCCCCCCCCCCCCCCCATTCTAACTGTCTGGTCCATCTGGTTCATACTACACACAGTGTATGCTTATGACTCAAGGGTATGTATAATCTTGATCCAAGGTCATAACTCTGAGCTTTGTATGTTCTAATTTTGTCTGGTTCAGAAAAAATTGATTCAAAGGACAGATCTTGTTCCCGCTTCACTTTATGTTTGCTCATGACTCAATTGTGTCATTCATACATCACACTGTGCTTGCTCTTGTATCAAGTGTGTCATGACTTTTACCCATCATTATAACTTGTAAGGTCACAGATCATTCACCTCTCATGACACACACCCCAAAAAAAAACAAAGTATTTACATGCCTGTACATAATTTATTTTCTCTGAAATCTTTACAGCTACACTTATTTGAGTATCTCTCCATTGCATTAACAATTGTCACTACCATGCCTTACCTTTGGGCTTATATTTGGGGAATAGCTGGCAGCTGTGCTGCTATCGTCTTGTTTCATAAAAAGAAATTTCATAATGAATTTTGTTTTTCGAAATAAATCGTTCTATTTTTATTTTGTAACAGGCTAGTCAAACTTTTGTTTTATGATTGCAGTGCCAAGGTTTTTCCAATTGGCTGAGGGAACTGTATGGCATTCCTGGCATTACATTCACAGGCCTGAAAATAAGCAATCTGTCATTTTCAGAATGAGGTTCCCAGCAGGTGAATTTGCTGATGCTATCCCATATAGTGGGCTACAATCTCCCAATATATCCCCTGGGTTCCTCTTTCTGTTTAGACTTGAACCTTGATTCAGATTCAGGTTTACAGAGGGTAAATTTAGTGATGCTACTCTGCTGTGCAGGGTAGCATCACCCAATTCACCCTCTGGGGATCTCATTCTGCAGATAACAGTCTGCTTATTTGCAGGCTTGTACATTCATCAAACTGATCATATGCTGCTATGTGACAAACTGTTGGAAACGACTGAATGTACTTTCTCCACCAGTGTGTCACATTACATTATTTTATTACAAGCTACCTTATGAGATAGCTGGAAATGTCTTAACAAATATTTTTTGATGTCTGTTGCCATGATAGATATAACAGAATATCTCTACAGAAATGATGTATGTTATGCAGATTGTTTAGAACTGTGTAGTTTTGGCCTTTGAGTGGTCATTTAATTGCAATTCACAAATGTTTTAGTCCCCATTAAAGCAAACTAACACATATAAGAAAAAGAATACCAACTGTTTTTGAGTAGTTAGAGGAGTCATCTCATTTGTGAAAGTGAGTAAATGTAAGTTTTCACTCATGACTTTCAGCAGCTCATGGAAACTTGTATTGCCTTGCAGTCACTCAGGCAACTAAAACAAAAATAGTGGCTTTCTAAACTGCGATTTTGTACTCAGTTAAGAACTAACTTCACTAAATTCCTTTCAAGCTGAGGTTTACCAAGGTCTGTATCAAATTTAGTGGACGGAATTCATAAGGTGAATAAAGCTATGATAAATGGCTTGGTGTTTGACACTAATTTGCAGTTAGCTGCATTATTCTATAAATCATTATGCCAGCAAGTTTGATCCTCTGTATGCGACAGTTAAAGATAGTATAGAGTGATTCTTTACCTTTTAGGTAAACCTGTAGATTGGTGGTCAGCTGGAATCATTCTGTATGAATTTTTGGTGGGATGTCCTCCATTTTTTGGTGATAGTGCTGAAGAACTGTTCTCTCAAGTGATAAATGGTAAGTTGATCGTTATAATATTTAGACAGTCTGAAGACTCCTCACAATTAACTCTGTCAGCACTAAAAATCATGTTCAAAGTTTTTGACTATATGCGTGCTGAGATATTGTATAAATGAATTGTCAATGTCAACCTGTCTCTGTGATGGATCTTTGTTTATTTATAATGCATCACTTGATTTGTTGATACTCATAAGAAATCTTTTACTCATGCTTGTGTACTTTATTCTGTATGCAAAGCATATGTAATTGTACTGAAGTACAAATTAAAAAAAGGCTTGACCAAAACTTTTTGAAGCATGCCTGTCATATTCTGATGTGGTAACCCTCTGCACTCTAATGTCAAAATGCCAAAATTTCAAGCCTAAAAATGTGTCACTGTGCAGTTTTGCGCCTTCAACTGTTTCCCAGAATGAAGGCATCATTTCTGCTCTAGAGTCCTAGAGTCTTTTATGTTTCTGCTCTGAAGTCTTGTGTGCTTTGGTCAGCATGATTTGCCCATTTGTTAAAAAATGGAGGTTAATTTTTTTTTTATATTTTATGAATAGAAACTGAAACACATGTTACTCAAAATGCTGGAACAATTTTTGGGAGAATAATGAATGGAGATGTTCGATTGACTTTTTTTTACAGATTGGTCAAAAATACAATTCTCCATAAAGAAAAAAGCATTTCAGTAGTTTTTTTCTAATTTTGGGTTTTTCTGCCAAAATATTTCAAAAATTCAAAAATGAGCTTCAAAATTTACCATTTTGGTCTAAAATCGCAGGACTATCCATTAGTGGATAGAACACCACTAATGCTCTAAATAATAAGAAAGTAATGTCCCCTTACCTTAAATACAGAAAAAATTTTGGCTTTATCCATAATGAGTCCAAAGTGGCCACCTGAAATTGTACATTTGATATACCAACTAGTGTGTAAAGATTCATGCAAGACATCTTTTGAAGCATTTTTAAACTTGGCAGGATTCTAGAGTGTTATAAAGAGTTGATCTTTTAAGTGTTTTGCATTGACTAAATCATTTTCTGTCCAAATCGAAATTGCTATTAACCAATATATCCTGAAAAACTAATGTAAATGGCTTGAATATTTTTATACTGTACCAATGACCCAGACATAGCTGGTGCTAACTCTTAAAATATAGGGCCAAACACAAATTTTGCCCCCCAATCCCCAAAATTTGCATCTAAAACTAAAGAAAACATGTCCTGAAAGGCCCTCCACACTTCGCCCCTACTGCGCATGCGCAGTGTCAAGGACGTTCCGAAATTGGCGCCATTTATCATTCTAAGTTTGGCCCTTCATCAGTTAACATCTGACTGATCTTTGTGCTTTTAAATCTCAGTTTAAATGATGCCAGACACATAAATATTAGTGAAATGGTGATTCTAAGGAGGATAGAAAAGGAGGAGAGGAAAAGAATGTGTGACAGAATATTATCAGGGCTGTAACTTAAAATTTTTTAATGAAATTATGTTAAGTTACCTATTTTCAAGGCAGCAGCCATTTTGTTGTCATTCTGATTATTTAGTTACACTGTTTTTTCAAGTGTTTTTCCTCTCTCCCTGTCCTTTAAGTTCCCCCTTGCTATTCTCCCATGCTTTTGGCATAGTTTATGTAATTATTATTACTAAAATTTCTTGGGAGTTTTAGCTGAATAACAGAATGAATTCTGTTCTTTCCCCATGTTTACGTCTTCACCTACGGGTGGTTAGGCGTTGTGTTCTGCATCTACCATCTGATGTTCTGCAGTTTCTTCCCTGGAAGTCTCTGTTTTGCATCAGATGGTGTATTTTTGGTAACTGATTTCGGGCCTGGGTGCCTGGAGTCTTATTTTAGTGTTTTTACACTCATTGTTTACATTTACAACAGCCCTCTGTGTGAGGGGGGGATTTCTAAATAATAATATCTTTATGTTATTTTAATCATAATTAGATACATTATTATTGTTCGTAAGTGTTGAATAAATTGTTTAAAATATTTTTAAAATTTTTTTCCACACTTAGGCTTGGGATCCATTGGGGCTCAACGTTACTTTTCAGAAACTTGGGCTGTTCTGAAAAAATATTTTTTCAAAATATTTTGATTTCAATTATTTTTTCTATATTAATGGATCATATTATTATTATGTATTTTGCCAGGGGTTAGTGCGAGTACCAGGACTTGTTTTCTTTTCACATTGAAAGGATATTGATCAATTGTTTTAAGAGGAAGTCTTCCTCTGACCTTATTATCATTCTATATGTGGTCAGTGTACTCGCATTAACTCCTGTTCTGTATCGTATGATTTCGATGACAATATGGGAAGCGTATGTCACGGTATGTTGTTGGGGATTTGGACACTCCGGTCCTTTCCCCGCAGGGTCACTCTACTTTATCAATTTCTATTTCAGACGATCAAGATTAGGGTGATGTATCTGTGATGTCTTCCAACAGTGTGCCTCCGTCGTCACAATTAATGAAGGGCTAGCGGAAAAGTGCTCATGTAATACGCCAATTGCCTAAGAGGACCCTAGTAGGTTCGACGGCCTTTGACGTCCGCTAGCTCGCCCGGTGTAGCGTCCATTCACCGAATGGTTCGGCAGCCGGGTTCGTCCGTTGCGGTCTAGAAGGAATTTTGGGGTGATGCGAGCACTATAAAATTAACTTAATGCACACCCAGTGACGGCGGATCGGAGGGAGAACGGAGGAAGCCTTTTAGTCCGGTTCATAGCTCGTTCCGGTCCATCCGGACGGCAAGCGAGAGAGGCCCCTCTCTCGTTCAACAACATCTGGCCCCAGATGTTGTGGTACAAATGTGTCGCTAGCGGAGCATACGTCCGTCGCTCGGGACGCTCCGTTGTATAGGCAGTCCGCTGAGACTGCTAAGGCTTCCTCTTCTCGTCAGCGCACACGACCGCACCTTGGCTGCGTGACCGCCGATATATTACCAGCTTCGCCGATCAAGGATTCTTCGGCGACCAGGTCACACCATCCGGCAGCCAGGGATTCGAGACCGATGGACTCCGGACGTTCGCATAGGAAGTATGCGGGAGCCATCTGATGCGGAGCTGCCCTCCGCGAAGCAGCGATAGACTGCGCCTCCGCAGGTCTCGACGCCGGACATTCTTGTGCACATAGCACAGCTTATCGCAGCATCCCAGCAGCCGACAGAAACGGTGTCGGATCGAGAATTATCCGACAGCGCTGGGTCGGTAGCCGGGGACTCGAGGCCTGCAGACTCCGGACGTTCGCATAGGAAGTGTGCGGGAGTCAACGTACACGGAGCTTCCAGCGGCAATGCATCGTAAGTCCGCTACTGCACAGGCCTCGGGAACGGACGTGCTTTCCTTAATAGCACAGTTTATCGCAGCATCCCAGCATCAACTGAATCTGTCGCATATATTTTATCCGACGATGCTGGGTCGGGACGCTCCGCGGAAGCGGGTACGGGCGTCCGAAAGTTTCATCCGGTCCAACGGGATACCGAAAGGGATTCGGAGGATTTCAAGCTTTCCCTTTCGGAACAAAATATGCTGCGATGCCGGATAAGAAACCGATAGCGTCGGTGGACTTAGAAATTTTTGGTTCGGTTCAGGGACATCGTCCCTCAGTTCCGACATAGTCCAATAATGTCACACAAACTTTCGAATTATTGAACGACGCTATATATATTATTATTTTATGCTTGCTATCCAAGCATTTCTGGTTTCTTGTTCGAAGAATTATGGAGATGTCTTTCAAAAGTGTGCCTCTGTCGTCATAGTTAATGAAGAGTTAGCGGCAATAAGTGCTCATGGAATATGTCTATCGCTTACGGAGTGACATTCGCTAGCTCACCCGGTGTAGCGTACATTCATCGAATGGTTCGGCTGCCGGGTTCGTCCGTTGCGGTCTAGGAAGGAGATTTGGGTGATGCGAGCACTTTAATTACTTTAGTACTCACCCAGTGACGGCAGATTGAGGACAGATCGGAGGAAGCCAACAACATAGGGGACCGCATGTTGTGGTTCAGATATTTTACATTCGGAGCATATGTCCGTTGCTCGGGACGCTCCGTTATATTGACAGTCCGAGAGACTGTCTTTAATGCTTCCTCATCCTCACAGCAGGGCACACGACCGCACATTGGCTACGTGACCTCGAGTATCCGATCAGTTTCGGCATTCAGTGATTCCACAGCGAATAGGTCGCGCCATCCGGTAGCCAAGGGACACGAGGCCTATACACTCCGTTCGCTCGCATATTGGAAGTATGCACGGGGTAACGATCTCGGAGCTTCCTGCGGCAATGCATCGTAAGACCGCTGCTCCTCAGGCCTCAGTGACGGACGTGCTATCCGAGTTAGCACAGTTGTTTCGCAGCATCCCAGCAATTGACAGTTTCTCGGTCGAATCAGGAATTATCCGATGGCGCTGGGTCGGTGCGGTCCGCGGTTGCATCAAGCTACGGACGACCGAACGCTTTATAGGGTCCGACAGGATGGCGAAAGGGATTCGAAAGATTTCGAGTTTTCCCTTTAGTAGTATCGGAAGATGCCTTTCATATCTTCTGGCATTTCTTCCAGTGATTATTTTTCGGACTTCTTTGCTGCGATCTTGGATAAGAGACTTATAGCGTCATTGGACTCGGATTTTTCGATCGGTACAGGGACTTTGTCCCTGACTTACCGACGCAGTCCAATATTGTCATTACAACATGTGTTTTATTTTTCGACGCTATATATTTATATATATATACAAGCCTGCTACTAAGCATGATAGTTTAGTTTCTTGTCCGCGTGGCTCATTTCTGCCATTTTATCTTTTTTACATATAGTTTATTTTGGCAGAGCAGGGCATACCGAGAGTTCATACGCGTCTAGACGGTGTGATTAAAGACTGCATATATATTCTTTTTCGCCGTTTATGTCTTTTCCAATTTCAATGTTGGGAACGACATTATGTATAGTAGACTTAACTTAGACGCTTTATTATACGTAATCCGCCTTACTGAGGCGTTATCATTACGTCTTCAAGAAAAGATTTACGGGATATTATTCTCAATGTAATTTCTTTTGAGGGCAGTAGTTTGTTCACGTATAACTCCGCCCTTCAGTGGCTGATTGGAGTTGGTTAGACGTGATGCAGCCCTAGCTACATCCACGCGTGGATAGTAGGTTAAGAACTCTCTCAGAGTCGCTTCGTTCTCGGAGGAGCTTCTCTTCGACGGCAACTTTCCGGCAATCCATGAATTGCTTGATTTATACATTCTCTTGTCTATCTAGTGTTACAAGAGATTCAGACTGGGGCAAACATTCGGTGGTTGACTCAGAGAGTGCCGCCGCAGTTGCCGGACCCGAGTGTGGCTGTTATGACGGTTGCCAGTCAAACAGATTGGGATATATACTGATCCCTACGGATTCGAAGTGCCAGGGTCTTTGGGTTCCGCAGTCTTTTAGCTATCAGTTTAACTTCCGCGGAATAATGTTTTTTAGGCTTGCTTTATGTCATTGCATGAACATTATTCAGAAACGCATGCCCAAATTCCTGTCCTTTAATTCGACAGTAGTGGCGTATCTCCGGAACCAGGGAGGCACTCTTTCGTTTCCGTTATTCAATTTAATGGAAAGAATCCGTCTGTTGGTTATAGTACACCAAGTTCAGTTTTGGTCCGTCATATTCTGGGTCGTCTGATTGTTTTATCGCACTCCCGTTCTCTTACGGGTCGCTTGTTGCTGTCAGAATGGACTCTCAACAAACAAGTATTCATTCAGATTTGCTATCTATGGGAGCGCCCAATGATGTTTTATTTATGACACAGCTTGCTAATAAATTGCAGACGTATGTGTTGGCTTGTCCAGATCTCTGAGCTAATACTGTTAACGCTCTATTGATCTATAGGACGGAATGATAGGATACGCGTATCCTCCGGCGCTGTTGTTTTAGCAGGTATTGCTAAGATAAACAACCACAATACATTTCTGTTGATAGCATCTCTATCTTCACAGAGATCATGAGTAATTTACTCTCTTGTCTACTGTGGATCTTAACGTGAAATCTTCCTCTATGTGAGGATCTTTTTTCACTGGGTAAATCGTGTCATCTTTATCACAACCAGCAAGGTCGCAACCTTCTTGTATTCCGTTGTGTGGTCCGTATTGCATTGTAAGCACTGTACTGGACGAGCTTTGGACGCGATTTCTTACTATAGGAGATCCTCTTCTTCGCTATTCTATGCGACTAAAGTGGAGGCTCTTCCGTCGTGGTGTAGGGATCATTATGTTCATATGGTTGATCCCTCCATACTACTCATTGCTATTTTTTAGTATACTTGTTTCACAAGATCTACTGCAGCCTGTTGTTATTTAGGTTATAGGTTTATGTTACCTCATACCTATGCACTCTACGATAGTTTACAATTGAGTCTTTTGTCTCTTTATCTAAGTCAGTTAGTAACTTTTTGATAAATAGACTTAGAATCTTTAGATTAAATTCCTATACGGATTTTAACTTCGGTTCTTATTTAGCTAAGTAATCATTTGAGCCTCTGGAAACAGTAGTTTTCAAATTCTGACCTTTTAGACAGTAATTCTGTTGGTTTCTCTTTTACTGTAGAGTCAGTGAGTTTCATGCACTATCGATGGATGATTTTCACTTTCATAGTTTCGGAATCAATACTTCCGTTACTATTTAGGTTGGATTGTTGCATAGAGTTAGGCTCCTATTATCCGGAACCTATTATTTTAAGGTCCTTCCGTCTTCGTATGGGCATAGGCCTTTACTCTTTCCGGGTACAGTTTATGTATTTATAAACAGATATCTGTTTATTACAAGGGCGTAAACTTCTTCTGTCTTTGATGTCTAGTAGAAGGACGTTACGCTCCATTTTATTGTTAATGGATTCTGTTAACTAGCGTACTGCTTATGGTATATCATTGGCTTAGCAGTTGTGCTTAAGATTTCGGCTCATGAAGTAAGAGTTCTTCTACTTCTTGGGCTTACATTAATAGTGTTGCTATTATAGATTTTTGAAGGCTGCTCATTGCGCTCAGCCATCCATTCATGAATTTTATCTCAGAAATATCGAGTCCATTTCTGGAGGCCTCTATTGTTAGGTCTATTATCTACGGCTCAGAATGTCATTCACTTAACAGTTGCTACTATAGCTAGGTAGGCTGTCTGTTTCGGCAGTGTCTCCGTTCGGCTGCCCTCTTCGCTCTGGGCTATTTGACCCAGGGCAAGAAAAAGGGGGGGGGGGGGGAGGGTGTTCCCTTGGGTCACCTGTTTTTACTATGAAAACAAGGGGATACCTCCTCCGGAGTTAGTAATTCTGAGCTGTTATTGGGATGGTTGTTAGTGAGAAGTTTAAGTTTATAAAATTCATTCAAGTCTTAGTTTTTAAAGTATAGCTTTGAATATTGCATATGTCAACGGACATGATTATGCAATTCTCACACACTTTTAGGAGTATAAGAGTCTCTATTCTCTAGACTTACTTTATTATTGGCTTACTTTAAAAATTATTAGTATAAGGATTATTGGATATTAATAGAGTACATGGATGTATGAAGCTCAATTTTTGGAAGGTGTTGTATCTTTCTAATTTATCATAAATAAGAAAGATACATATAAGGCCTATTTCTTCTTTTCCCTACAGGGGATGACTCTATTTTATTTTATTGAGCGTATTCCATTTTGCTCTATGTCCTTGGCCCTCCAGCCTTTTTACTATTCAGCTATGTCTGGGTCATTGGTACAGTATAAAAATGTTAAAAAATTTATAGTAATTTATATATTTTTTATACTTACCAATGACCCAGACGGGGATGGCCCTCCCAGGAGTTGGGAACTCTTGCCTCCCCGCTGAGTACATAGCGCTTACCAGGCACTGGTTATTAGAATGATAAATGGCGCCAATTTCGGAACGTCCTTGACACTGCGCATGCGCAGTAGGGGCGAAGTGTGGAGGGCCTTTCAGGACATGTTTTCTTTAGTTTTAGATGCAAATTTTGGGGATTGGGGGGCAAAATTTGTGTTTGGCCCTATATTTTAAGAGTTAGCACCAGCTATGTCTGGGTCATTGGTAAGTATAAAAAATATATAAATTACTATAAATTTTTTAACTTTTCACAGATTTTTCTAAAATACTCTCCTTTATTAGTAACCATTAAAAAAGTTTATCTAATTATTTTTTCTGCTAAATCTTTCATTAAATTGTGCTTTAAAATCATCTCTTGTGGTTTGCCCTCTCAGAACTATGGTGTATTCGAAAAAATGGTTATGGTCCATGTAGGAAGAAAGTAATGTCTCATTACCATAAATGCCAAAATAATTTCAGTTTTAATCATAATGAGTCCAAAATGAACACCCAGAAGTGTATTTTTTTAAACAGAATGAGTTTGTATAAATTCATTTGTGATGTCTCTTGGCACTGTGCACACTCTACAAGGTACTAATGGGCTGTGAGTGATAGGTCTGTTCAGCTTTTTACTCAACAGCTAAATCTTTTTTTCTGCAAAAAAATGTGCTAAAGCACCCTAATTTGTATTGACCATTATTGATTAAAAAGCATGATTGACTTGAATATTTTTCATGGATTTGTTAAAAAGCACTTTTTCATCAATAACTGTTTTAAAAAATATATATAAGTTTGGGGGTTTTTTGGAGACAAAATTTGCCAAATACTCCAAAATAGGTTTCAAAATCCTCAATTTTGGCCTAAAATTTCCAGACTATCAGTTGACTGAACACCAGTAATGGTCTAAGTAGTTAAAACATAATGTCTCATTCCCTAAATTCTAAAGCACTTTTAGTTTTCTCTTACAAGTCCAAAATGGCTACCTAAAAGTGAACATTTTTGCAGAATGAGATCGCACAAATTCATTCAAGACATCTTTTTGTAATTTAAAAACTTTGCAAGGCACATGGCTCTATGGTAGGTCTTTTAAGATTTAAGATTTTCCCTTGCACTCAATTCTTTTTTATACCACAAACCACCCACCAGCTATAGATGAAATGCATGAATGACATGAAGTTTGGTCATAACAACACTTCTCCACCTGCTTGAAGGCTGGTCATTACCACACTTCCCCATCTTCCTTCAACAGTTAGAACAGTGAGGGGGAAAAGGTATATTATTAGCAAATGACAAATTTCAGAAGGATGAGTTTTACCCATAGCAGACAATCACCCCAAATTTTCTCAAAGAGAGAAAACATTGGTCACAGCTAGGAAAAGCCTGTGATTCTTTAGAATCACTCATGTAGTTTACATATTGAGATTATGCATGAAAAAGACAGTTCCTTGGAAGTATCACCACTTATTTTACTTTATGTAGAGGAAATAGAATGGCCAGAAGAGGAAGAATGGCAAGTACGTGATGATGCCAAAGATCTGATAACCAAGCTGCTCAATCACGATCCTATTGAACGACTTGGCAGTCAGGGACCATTGGATGTAAAGGAACACATATTTTTTGAAGCTCTTGACTGGGAAGGATTGTTGAGACAAAAAGCAGAATTTGTTCCACAATTAGACAGCGAAGAAGATACAAGCTATTTTGATTGTAAGTATTTTAAGATCAACCTGCTATTTATCATACATTTTTTAGCTCACCTAACTGAAAGTCAGGGTGAGTTATAAATGGACGTCAGTTCAAATCAAGTCCCTGGGTTCAGCAAGTGCTCTCCACCTGAACAGGCAGACAACACTTGTCTATAACCAACTACAATGGAACCCTGTTAATTGAATAGCTACTTTTCCAATGAAAATTATTCAATTAACAGGAATATTTAATTAACAGGGATTGTGTCACTTTCCTGTACTCCAGAGATAAACTTAGCATTTATTCTATTATATCTTGTTTGACAGAGCTTCACGAGCTCTGTCAAACAAGATATAATAGACTAAATGCCTGTATTGGATGTACTGAGGCCAAATAGGATCTATAAACAAAGGAAAACTGGGGAGAGTCTCGGTAATTTCTCTATAGGTTACAATATTTTTTATTCAATTAACAGGAGTTTATTCTTATATATTCAATTAACAGGTCAAATTAGTACTAGAGAAATTATTCAATTAACGGTGTTATTCAGTTAATAGGTATCCAGTTAAGTGGGCTCCACTGTATTTGGTGGTTTGTGTGTTGGAAGAAATTCACTTGTGTTTTGGGGGCTTCTTAAAGTTCATCTTTTCTTCTCCAAGACATTGAGGACACCTCTTTAGAGCAATATCATTTTTATGACGGGTAACAATAAGCTCAATTTTATGGTGGGTAACAAGTAGGGTAGCCACCGTAATTGAAATTTTATCATAAATCGTACAAATTAGAAAATTGTGTTATGTATCTTGAATCATGTCACAAAAACAGTTGAAATATAAATTGATCAATTTATAAGCCTGTAAATCAAAGGATTTGACAACATTTTAGACATTGAAAATGATTAAAACTAGCCAGATTATGGCCCACTCTTTGTTACTATTGTATAAAGAATGGAATGGATTCTCTTTTGGATGTCTTTTCATATATGGTAAGATCCCTTTCTATTTTTACAGTGAGTTTAAAGTTTGTTAACTCAAACACATCCTAATCATAGCAAATCTCTTCTTGACCACCTTAAATGTAGAATGGAGTCGGTATATAAGATGTTCCCGCTTCTCAAGAATGAATGTGTGGAGCATGTAGTTCTTCAAGATATCTTCAGTTCCTCCAGACAATTTGGGCTTTGTAGCTCAGTTTGTATTGAGGAAGTTACGATCTTTCACACACACAACCATGCACATGTACACACACAGTCACTGGTCCCTACAAACAAGGTACTCCAGTAGATTCCTTGGTGTGTTGGAGTGAACTGGTCAGCATGGCTATCTCTTTACATAGTTCAATTTTATACAACATAAAATAATCATAAAATATAAATACTAATTCAACATATCAAATTACATAGTTAAATAATATTACACGAAAACTAGTTTTTGTACAGGTCAGAGTGTATGATTTTTGATTGACACAATGAGATGTGTATTTTGATGATAACCTCCACATTCCTGTTACAAGATACACTTAATATCTTAACCCTTTTTTTCTGCATCAGTTCTGGAATCACTCACTGGAGTATACATACCAGCTTATGCGGGAAATTCCTTCAGAATTTTTAGGCACCTCAGTAGTTCTTTTACAACTTGCCATTTAAGAATAGCTGTACAAATGCTCTCCTCCCCCCCCCCCCCCCTGCACTTTTTTTAGATTTATTTATTTTTCCTTTGGACTATCATTGACTTCAGAGTTGTGTATCTCACAAAACTTACAGATGTGCTATATTTAACCAGAAACGTAATTTGTTATTAACTGGTAGAGAGCTCAATTATTTTGGGTAGTCAAAATTTCTTCATGTCTTTGCTTTGTTTTCCCACAAATTGTAACATGGTAAATCGTTGTTACAGTTTCACTTCAAATGTAATATGAAGCACATCCCCAGATTTTGAAGCCTTCAAGATGCAGTAACTACACCTCTGAATAAGACCCAAATCTGGGCTTCCTGTACTTGGAGTTAATTGCATGCTCAACTCAAGATGAAGGCTTCAGTATTTCATTTCCTTAACTGGTAGAGTGCTGTAAGCCCATATTTGGGCTTTACTCTAAAGTGCAGGTAAAAACATAAAGGCACCATACTCAGTGGATTTAGTTTATATTATCTTGGGAGTAAAATTCTTTAGTCTATATTGATTCGGTTTGTTACAATTTAAGGGAGAGTGCCTGCAGGCACTCTCCCATAAATTATAACGAGGCCAAGATATGCGAACAAATATGGATGACCAAAAATAATTTAGCAGTCTACCAGTTAAACCTCTGCACACTGATTTCAATAATATCAAAATTTCCAGCAACAAAATTTTTCATAATGTAAGTAAGAATTCAGCCAGTCTTCTCTTATAGAACTTGATGAGGTTCTCCGAAACAAATGTCAGATGATAAGAAGATGCAGCAGACAGGTCAGTGTGGCAAAGACATCATTGATTTTGGTATCATTAGAGTAGGGTAGACGGTATTAGTTGAAATAAGTTATCTGCCCTACACAATCAGATGACACTTGCATAAACCAGTCTGAAGTCAGTAAAATTTTTCATTTTTTGCCTCAAAAACATTGCTTTTGACCCCTTATTGGAAGAAACTGTCTCCATGAGGAATCATAAACTATGTTTTTGCCATTGCATAAGGTAAAGGGTTAAACACAGAACAAGTTCATCCCATCCTTTTTTTCTTGTTACCACTAGAACAGATATATCTTTGAACAGTCTTTTTTGGTTAGGGGATATCTGTCAAGGCAAATCTGGAAGTTTTGTGCTCTTGTAGAGTGCTAGAAGCCCATATTTGGGCTTTAATTTGAAGTGCAGGTAAGCCTTCTTAAAGACTTCACATTCATTGGATGTATTTCATATTATCTTTGAAGTGAAATTATTTAGTCTTTGAGGATTTGCCTTGTTGCAAATTATTGGAGAGTGCCTATGGGCACTCTCCCATAAATTGTAGCAAGGCAAAGACATGTCGATAAATTTTGAAGACCAAAAATAATTTAGCACTCTACCAGTTAACTGGTAGAGTGCTTAATTATTTTACAAAGTTGCTTTGTAACATGAGTATTTTTAGCTCAACTTGACAACGTCAAGTATAAGCTATTGGGATGGGTTGTGATCCATCATACATCCATACGTCTGTCTCTCCACAATTCCTTTAGCACACTCTACAGGCCTCAGCTCTCATCCGATCAGTTCCAAATTTCATATGCGGCTTTGGGGCAATGTCTAGATGGGAGCTATCAATTTTTTTCGAATTTTGTTAAAAAACATGGCCACCAGTGGCCATCTTAGGTTTGGCATATAAATTGTCAACAATTCCATTAGCATACCGTACAGGTGCATCTTTCACCCATTCTTTGTCAGATTTCATACGCAGCTTTGGTGTAATGTCTAGATGGGAGCTATTGAATTTTTCTGAATTTTGTTGAAATACATGGCTGCCAGCAGCCATCTTGAATTTGGATATAAATTTTCGAACAATTCCTTTAGCACAACCTGCAGGCTGTGGCTGTCACCCAATCAGTCCCAAGTTTCATGTGTGGCTTTGGGACAATGTTTAGATGGGAGCTATCAATTTTTAGCTCAACTTGACAAAGTCAAGCTGAGCTATTGCCATCACTTCTCGTCCGTCGGCGTACGTACGTACGTTAGTATGTTAGTACGTTAGTACGTACGTCCACAATTTCCTTTGGCACACCTCAGAGGTCGCATTTATGATCAGATTACTTTGAAACTTGGCATGCTTGTTTGGGGTGACCTCTAGATGGGAGCTATCGATTTTCTTCAATTTCCGTCAAAAAATGTTGCCGCGGCCAACGTTCTTAGGACTTAGTTTAGTCAAACCACAATATTTCCCTTTGGCACACCCTACAGGGCACATTTACGATTTGATTGCTTTGAAACCTGGTATGCTTATTTAGGGTGACCTCTAGATGGGAGCTATCGATTTTCTTCAATTTCCGGCAAAAAATATTGCCACGGCCAACATTCGTGGAACTTAGTTTAGTCAGACCTCAATATTTCCCTTTGGCACACCCTACAGGGCACATTTATGATCAGATTGCTTTGAAACCTGGTATGCTTGTTTGGGGAGACCTCTAGATGGGTGCTATCGATTTTCTTCAATTTCTGTCAAAAAATGTTGCCGCGGCCAACGTTCTTAGAACTTAGTTTAGTCAGAAGACTCAATATTTCCCTTTGGCACACCCTACAGGGTACATTTATGATCGGATTGCTTTGAAACCTGGCATGCTTGTTTGGGATGACCTCTAGATGGGAGCTATCGATTTTCTTCAATTTCCGTCAAAAAATGTTGCCGCGGCCAACGTTCTTAGAACTTAGTTTAGTCAAACCACAATATTTCCCTTTGGCACACCCTACAGGGCACATTTATGATTTGATTGCTTGGAAACCTGGTATGCTTATTTAGGGTGACCTCTAGATGGGAGCTATCGATTTTCTTCAATTTCCGGCAAAAAATATTGCCATGGCCAACGTTCGTGGAACTTAGTTTAGTCAGACCTCAATATTTCCCTTTGGCACACCCTACAGGGCACATTTATGATCAGATTGCTTTGAAACCTGGTATGCTTGTTTGGGGAGACCTCTAGATGGGTGCTATCGATATTTTTATACTTACCAATGACCCAGACATAGCTGGTGCTAACTCTTAAAATATAGGGCCAAACACAAATTTTGCCCCCCAATCCCCAAAATTTGCATCTAAAACTAAAGAAAACATGTCCTGAAAGGCCCTCCACACCTCGCCCCCACTGCGCATGCGCAGTGTCAAGGACGTTCCGAAATTGGCGCCATTTATCATTCTAAGTTTGGCCCTTCATCAGTTAACATCTGACTGATCTTTGTGCTTTTAAATCTCAGTTTAAATGATGCCAGACACATAAATATTAGTGAAATGGTGATTCTAAGGAGGATAGAAAAGGAGGAGAGGAAAAGAATGTGTGACAGAATATTATCAGGGCTGTAACTTAAAATTTTTTAATGAAATTATGTTAAGTTACCTATTTTCAAGGCAGCAGCCATTTTGTTGTCATTCTGATTATTTAGTTACACTGTTGTTTCAAGTGTTTTTCCTCTCTCCCTGTCCTTTAAGTTCCCCCTTGCTATTCTCCCATGCTTTTGGCATAGTTTCTGTAATTATTATTACTAAAATTTCTTGGGAGTTTTAGCTTAATAACAGAATGAATTCTGTTTTTTCCCCATGTTTACGTCTTCACCTACGGGTGGTTAGGCGTTGTGTTCTGCATCTACCATCTGATGTTCTGCAGTTTCTTCCCTGGAAATCTCTGTTTTGCATCAGATGGTGTATTTTTGGTAACTGATTTCGGGCCTGGGTGCCTGGAGTCTTATTTTAGTGTTTTTACACTCATTGTTTACATTTACAACAGCCCTCTGTGTGAGGGGGGGATTTCTAAATAATAATATCTTTATGTTATTTTAATCATAACTAGATACATTATTATTGTTCGTAAGTGTTGAATAAATTGTTTAAAATATTTTTAAAATTTTTGTCCACACTTAGGCTTGGGATCCATTGGGGCTCAACGTTACTTTTCAGAAACTTGGGCTGTTCTGAAAAAATATTTTTTCAAAATATTTTGATTTCAATTATTTTTTCTATATTAATGGATCATATTATTATTATGTATTTTGATTGCCAGGGGTTAGTGCGAGTACCAGGACTTGTTTTCTTTTCACATTGAAAGGATATTGATCAATTGTTTTAAGAGGAAGTCTTCCTCTGACCTTATTATCATTCTATATGTGGTCAGTGTACTCGCATTAACTCCTGTTCTGTATCGTATGATTTCGATGACAATATGGGAAGCGTATGTCACGGTATGTTGTTGGGGATTTGGACACTCCGGTCCTTTCCCCGCAGGGTCACTCTACTTTATCAATTTCTATTTCAGACGATCAAGATTAGGGTGATGTATCTGTGATGTCTTCCAACAGTGTGCCTCCGTCGTCACAATTAATGAAGGGCTAGCGGAAAAGTGCTCATGTAATACGCCAATTGCCTAAGAGGACCCTAGTAGGTTCGACGGCCTTTGACGTCCGCTAGCTCGCCCGGTGTAGCGTCCATTCACCGAATGGTTCGGCAGCCGGGTTCGTCCGTTGCGGTCTAGAAGGAATTTTGGGGTGATGCGAGCACTATAAAATTAACTTAATGCACACCCAGTGACGGCGGATCGGAGGGAGAACGGAGGAAGCCTTTTAGTCCGGTTCATAGCTCGTTCCGGTCCATCCGGACGGCAAGCGAGAGAGGCCCCTCTCTCGTTCAACAACATCTGGCCCCAGATGTTGTGGTACAAATGTGTCGTTAGCGGAGCATACGTCCGTCGCTCGGGACGCTCCGTTGTATAGGCAGTCCGCTGAGACTGCTATGGCTTCCTCTTCTCGTCAGCGCACACGACCGCACCTTGGCTGCGTGACCGCCGATATATTACCAGCTTCGCCGATCAAGGATTCTTCGGCGACCAGGTCACACCATCCGGCAGCCAGGGATTCGAGACCGATGGACTCCGGACGTTCGCATAGGAAGTATGCGGGAGCCATCTGATGCGGAGCTGCCCTCGGCGAAGCACCGATAGACTGCGCCTCCGCAGGTCTCGACGCCGGACATTCTTGTGCACATAGCACAGCTTATCGCAGCATCCCAGCAGCCGACAGAAACGGTGTCGGATCGAGAATTATCCGACAGCGCTGGGTCGGTAGCCGGGGACTCGAGGCCTGCAGACTCCGGACGTTCGCATAGGAAGTGTGCGGGAGTCAACGTACACGGAGCTTCCAGCGGCAATGCATCGTAAGTCCGCTACTGCACAGGCCTCGGGAACGGACGTGCTTTCCTTAATAGCACAGTTTATCGCAGCATCCCAGCATCAACTGAATCTGTCGCATATATTTTATCCGACGATGCTGGGTCGGGACGCTCCGCGGAAGCGGGTACGGACGTCCGAAAGTTTCATCCGGTCCGACGGGATACCGAAAGGGATTCGGTGGATTTCAAGCTTTCCCTTTCGGAACAACATATGCTGCGATGCCGGATAAGAAACTGATAGCGTCGGTGGACTTAGAAATTTTTGGTTCGGTTCAGGGACATCGTCCCTCAGTTCCGACATAGTCCAATAATGTCACACAAACTTTCGAATTATTGAACGACGCTATATATATTATTATTTTATGCTTGCTATCCAAGCATTTCTGGTTTCTTGTTCGAAGAGTTATGGAGATGTCTTTCAAAAGTGTGCCTCTGTCGTCATAGTTAATGAAGAGTTAGCGGCAATAAGTGCTCATGGAATATGTCTATCGCTTACGGAGTGACATTCGCTAGCTCACCCGGTGTAGCGTACATTCATCGAATGGTTCGGCTGCCGGGTTCGTCCGTTGCGGTCTAGGAAGGAGATTTGGGTGATGCGAGCACTTTATTTACTTTAGTACTCACCCAGTGACGGCAGATTGAGGACAGATCGGAGGAAGCCAACAACATAGGGGACCGCATGTTGTGGTTCAGATATTTTACATTCGGAGCATATGTCCGTTGCTCGGGACGCTCCGTTATATTGACAGTCCGAGAGACTGTCTTTAATGCTTCCTCATCCTCACAGCAGGGCACACGACCGCACATTGGCTACGTGACCTCGAGTATCCGATCAGTTTCGGCATTCAGTGATTCCACAGCGAATAGGTCGCGCCATCCGGTAGCCAAGGGACACGAGGCCTATACACTCCGTTCGCTCGCATATTGGAAGTATGCACGGGGTAACGATCTCGGAGCTTCCTGCGGCAATGCATCGTAAGACCGCTGCTCCTCAGGCCTCAGTGACGGACGTGCTATCCGAGTTAGCACAGTTGTTTCGCAGCATCCCAGCAATTGACGGTTTCTCGGTCGAATCAGGAATTATCCGACGGCGCTGGGTCGGTGCGGTCCGCGGTTGCATCAAGCTACGGACGACCGACACGCTTTATAGGGTCCGACAGGATGGCGAAAGGGATTCGAAAGATTTCGAGTTTTCCCTTTAGTAGTATCGGAAGATGCCTTTCATATCTTCTGGCATTTCTTCCAGTGATTATTTTTCGGACTTCATTTGCTGCGATCTTGGATAAGAGACTTATAGCGTCATTGGACTCGGATTTTTCGATCGGTACAGGGACTTTGTCCCTGACTTACCGACGCAGTCCAATATTGTCATTACAACATGTGTTTTATTTTCGACGCTATATATTATATATATATATACAAGCCTGCTACTAAGCATGATAGTTTAGTTTCTTGTCCGCGTGGCTCATTTCTGCCATTTTATCTTTTTACATATAGTTTATTTTGGCAGAGCAGGGCATACAGAGAGTTCATATGCGTCTAGACGGTGTGATTAAAGACTGCATATATTCTTTTTCGCCGTTTATGTCTTTTCCAATTTCAATGTTGGGAACGACATTATGTATAGTAGACTTAACTTAGACGCTTTATTATACGTAATCCGCCTTACTGAGGCGTTATCATTACGTCTTCAAGAAAAGATTTACGGGATATTATTCTCAATGTAATTTCTTTTGAGGGCAGTAGTTTGTTCACGTATAACTCCGCCCTTCAGTGGCTGATTGGAGTTGGTTAGACGTGATGCAGCCCTAGCTACATCCACGCGTGGATAGTAGGTTAAGAACTCTCTCAGAGTCGCTTCGTTCTCGGAGGAGCTTCTCTTCGACGGCAACTTTCCGGCAATCCATGAATTGCTTGATTTATACATTCTCTTGTCTATCTAGTGTTACAAGAGATTCAGACTGGGGCAAACATTCGGTGGTTGACTCAGAGAGTGCCGCCGCAGTTGCCGGACCCTAGTGTGGCTGTGATGACGGTTGCCAGTCAAACAGATTGGGATATATACTGATCCCTACGGATTCGAAGTGCCAGGGTCTTTGGGTTCCGCAGTCTTTTAGCTATCAGTTTAACTTCTGCGGAATAATGTTTTTTAGGCTTGCTTTATGTCATTGCATGAACATTATTCAGAAACGCATGCCCAAATTCCTGTCCTTTAATTCGACAGTAGTGGCGTATCTCCGGAACCAGGGAGGCACTCTTTCGTTTCCGTTATTCAATTTAATGGAAAGAATCCGTCTGTTGGTTATAGTACACCAAGTTCAGTTTTGGTCCGTCATATTCTGGGTCGTCTGATTGTTTTATCGCACTCCCGTTCTCTTACGGGTCGCTTGTTGCTGTCAGAATGGACTCTCAACAAACAAGTATTTAATCAGATTTGCTATCTATGGGAGCGCCCATTGATGTTTTATTTATGACACAGCTTGCTAATCAATTGCAGACGTATGTGTTGGCTTGTCCAGATCTCTGAGCTAATACTGTTAACGCTCTATTGATCTATAGGACGGAATGATAGGATACGCGTATCCTCCGGCGCTGTTTTAGCAGGTATTGCTAAGATAAACAACCACAATACATTTCTGTTGATAGCATCTCTATCTTCACAGAGATCATGAGTAATTTACTCTCTTGTCTACTGTGGATCTTAACGTGAAATCTTCCTCTATGTGAGGATCTTTTTTCACTGGGTAAATCGTGTCATCTTTATCACAACCAGCAAGGTCGCAACCTTCATGTATTCCGTTGTGTGGTCCGTATTGCATTGTAAGCACTGTACTGGACGAGCTTTGGACGCGATTTCTTACTATAGGAGATCCTCTTCTTCGCTATTCTATGCGACTAAAGTGGAGGCTCTTCCGTCGTGGTGTAGGGATCATTATGTTCATATGGTTGATCCCTCCATACTACGCATTGCTAGTTTTTAGTATACTTGTTTCACAAGATCTACTGCAGCCTGTTATTATTTAGGTTATAGGTTTATGTTACCTCATACCTATGCACTCTACGATAGTTTACAATTGAGTCTTTTGTCTCTTTATCTAAGTCAGTTAGTAACTTTTTGATAAATAGACTTAGAATCTTTAGATTAAATTCCTATACGGATTTTAACTTCGGTTCTTATTTAGCTAAGTAATCATTTGAGCCTCTGGAAACAGTAGTTTTCAAATTCTGACCTTTTAGACAGTAATTCTGTTGGTTTCTCTTTTACTGTAGAGTCAGTGAGTTTCATGCACTATCGATGGATGATTTTCACTTTCATAGTTTCGGAATCAATACTTCCGTTACTATTTAGGTTGGATTGTTGCATAAGAGTTAGGCTCCTATTATCCGGAACCTATTATTTTAAGGTCCTTCCGTCTTCGTATGGGCATAGGCCTTTACTCTTTCCGGGTACAGTTTATGTATTTATAAACAGATATCTGTTTATTACAAGGGCGTAAGCTTCTTCTGTCTTTGATGTCTAGTAGAAGGACGTTACGCTCCATTTTATTGTTAATGGATTCTATTAACTAGCGTACTGCTTATGGTATATCATTGGCTTAGCAGTTGTGCTTAAGATTTCGGCTCATGAAGTAAGAGTTCTACTTCTTGGGCTTACATTAATAGTGTTGCTATTATAGATTTTTGAAGGCTGCTCATTGCGCTCAGCCATCCATTCATGAATTTTATCTCAGAAATATCGAGTCCATTTCTGGAGGCCTCTATTGTTAGGTCTATTATCTACTGCTCAGAATGTCATTCACTTAACAGTTGCTACTATAGCTAGGTAGGCTGTCTGTTTCGGCAGTGTCTCCGTTCGGCTGCCCTCTTCGCTCTGGGCTATTTGACCCAGGGCAAGAAAAGGGGGGGGGGGGGAGGGTGTTCCCTTGGGTCACCTGTTTTTACTATGAAAACAAGGGGATACCTCCTCCGGAGTTAGTAATTCTGAGCTGTTATTGGGATGGTTGTTTAGTGAGAAGTTTAAGTTTATAAAATTCATTCAAGTCTTAGTTTTTAAAGTATAGCTTTTGAATATTGCATATGTCAACGGACATGATTATGCAATTCTCACACACTTTTAGGAGTATAAGAGTCTCTATTCTCTAGACTTACTTTATTATTGGCTTACTTTAAAAATTATTAGTATAAGGATTATTGGATATTAATAGAGTACATGGATGTATGAAGCTCAATTTTTGGAAGGTGTTGTATCTTTCTAATTTATCATAAATAAGAAAGATACATGTAAGGCCTATTACTTCTTTTCCCTACAGGGGATGACTCTATTTTATTTTATTGAGCGTATTCCATTTTGCTCTATGTCCTTGGCCCTCCAGCCTTTTTACTATTCAGCTATGTCTGGGTCATTGGTACAGTATAAAAATGTTAAAAAATTTATAGTAATTTATATATTTTTTATACTTACCAATGACCCAGACGGGGATGGCCCTCCCAGGAGTTGGGAACTCTTGCCTCCCTGCTGAGTACATAGCGCTTACCAGGCACTGGTTATTAGAATGATAAATGGCGCCAATTTCGGAACGTCCTTGACACTGCGCATGCGCAGTGGGGGCGAGGTGTGGAGGGCCTTTCAGGACATGTTTTCTTTAGTTTTAGATGCAAATTTTGGGGATTGGGGGGCAAAATTTGTGTTTGGCCCTATATTTTAAGAGTTAGCACCAGCTATGTCTGGGTTATTGGTAAGTATAAAAAATATATAAATTACTATAAATTTTTTAACTTTCTTCAATTTCTGTCAAAAAATGTTGCCGCGGCCAACGTTCTTAGAACTTAGTTTAGTCAGAAGACTCAATATTTCCCTTTGGCACACCCTACAGGGTACATTTATGATCGGATTGCTTTGAAACCTGGCATGCTTGTTTGGGATGACCTCTAGATGGGAGCTATCGATTTTCTTCAATTTCCGTCAAAAAATGTTGCCGGCGGCCAACGTTCTTAGAACTTAGTTTAGTCAAACCACAATATTTCCCTTTGGCACACCCTACAGGGCACATTTATGATTTGATTGCTTGGAAACCTGGTATGCTTATTTAGGGTGACCTCTAGATGGGAGCTATCGATTTTCTTCAATTTCCGTCAAAAAATGTTGCCACGGCCAACGTTCGTAGAACTTAGTTTAGTCAGACCTCAATATTTTCCATTGGCACACCCTACAGGGCACATTTATGATCAGATTGCTTTGAAACCTGGTATGCTTGTTTGGGAAGACCTCTAGATGGGTGCTATCGATTTTCTTCAATTTCTGTCAAAAAATGTTGCCACGGCCAACGTTCTTAGAATTTAGTCTAGTCAGACCACAATATTTCCCTTTTATACACCCTACAGGGCACATTTATGATCGGATTGCTTTGAAACCTGGCATGCTTGTTTGGGGAGGCCTCTAGATGGGAACTATCGATTTTCTTCGGTTTCTGTCAAAAAATGTTGCCACTGGCAAAAAAAATGACATTGGTAGCAATGATCTTCAATTTTGCCATTTCATTTATAACTTACCAGGTTCAAGTTTGTCAAGTTGAGCTACAGTGTCATTGACACTTTCATTTTCCATTTTCGTTAAAAAACAGGGCTGCCTGTGGCCATTTTGGATTTGGATATAAATTGTCCAACAATTCCTTTACCACACCCTACAGGTCGCAGCTCTCACCCGATCAGTCTCAAATATCATATGTAGCTTTGGTGTGATGTCAAGATGGGAGCTATTAAATTTTTCAGATTTATCATCGGATCGCTTTAAAACCTAGTAAGCTTGTTTGGGTTGACCTCTAGATGGGAGCTATCAATTTTCTCCCACTTCCGTGTTAAAATGTTGCCACTGGCAACGACCTTCGATGAACTTCGTGCAGTTATGCATCAATATTTCCATTTGGTAACCCTTCAGGGCACATTTATGACAGGATCACTTTGATACTAGGTGTGCTTGTGTGGGGTGACCTCTAGATGGGAGCTGTCAATTGTTTTCCATTTCCGTCAAAAAATGGATCTTTGAACTTAGAACTTTAGTCAGGCATCAATATTTCCCCTTCACACACCCTACTGGGCACATTTATGATCAGATTGCTTTAAAATCGTGTATGCTTGTTGACCTCTAGATGGGAGCAATCGATTTTCTTCCATTTCCGTCAATAATAGTTGCTTTTAGAAATTTTCTTCGATTAACTTAGTACAGTTATGCATCAATATTTCCCTTTGGCACACCCTGCAGGGCGCATTTATGATTGGATCGCTTTGAAACTTGGGTGTGCTTGTTTGGGGTGACCTCGAGATGGGAGCTATCGATTTTCTTCCATTTCCATCAAAAAATTGTTGCCGTTGGCAATGTCCTTTAAGCTTTTTTTTATTTAGGCATCAGTATTTCCCTTTGGAACACCCTACAGAGCGCATTTATGAGCAGATCACTTGGTATGCTTGTAAGGGTGGGCTCTAGATGGGAGCTATCGATTTTCTTCCAGTTCCATCAAAATAAGTTGCCATTAGCAATTACCTTTGAGTGCAGTTATGTGTCAATACTTCCCATTGGCATACATTGCAGGGCACATTTATGATTAGATCGCTTTGAAACTTGATAGGCTTGTTTGGGGTGACCTCTAGATGGGACCTATCGATTTTATTCCTTTTCCGTCAAAAAATGTTGCCACTGGCAATGACCTTTGAACTTAATTTAGTCAAGCATCAATATATTCCTTTGGCACCCCCTACAGGGCACATTTATGATCAGATTGCTTTGAAACTTGGTATGCTTGTTTGAGGTGAGATTATATGATGACCTCGGGGCATCAGCGTCCGGCGTGTCCAATATTGTAAGATTTAATGTTAAGGTTAATTTCTCAAAGATCAGTGGACTCAGGCCTTTGATATTGCATATGTAGATTGTAGGGGACTATCAGAACAGTACAGTATTTAACCCTGATACTACGACTTTTTTCCAAATTTCACCTAAAATTTTCTGCCAAAACTTGTAAGAATTTGCGTTTAGGTGTTGTAAGAATTTGCGTTAAAGTCAGCTTTTGTGCAGATTGTGCTGCTTTAACTTCTCATTACTGTTGATTTTCATTTTCAATAACAACTGTAGGTATTAACCCTACTGCATGCAGAAATTTAACGGAAATTTTCTTTTTTTTCAGTCAAAATTTTCATGTTTTTCTCGGACTTAATAAATTTTAAGTTGTAAAACTTTGTAAACTTTGTGTTTAGGTGAGTTGTGTTTCTATGTGTCTTTCCAGACAATTAATATTCTACACTTGGGTTACTGAACTCCATTGCAGTAATATTTAACCCTCATTACATGCATATTTGAGGAATTTGAGGCTGATTTTCTGCCAAAACTTGTAAGAATTAGCGTTTAGGTGTTGTAAGAATTTGCGTTAAAGTCAGCTTTTGTGCAGATTGTGGTGCCTTCACCTCTCATTACTGTTTATTTTCTCATTTCAATAACTACTTTAGGTATTAACCCTACTGTATGCAGAAATTTAACTGATTTCTTTTCTTTTTTTCAGTCACAATGTTCACGTTTTTCTCTGACTTACTCAATTTTAAGTTCTAAAAGTTTGTGTTAAGGTGAGTTCTGTTTCTATGTGTCTTTCCAGGCAATTGATATTGTACACATGGTTACTGAACTACATTGCGCCCTCATTACATGCATATTTGAGGAATTTGAGGGGGATTTTTGGGATTTATATTCACTTTCTTTAAAAAAAAAATTTGTCAACTTTTTTTTTTTATTTAATACTTTCTCATACTTGTTACTAGTAACATTAAGGCTTATTTTAGTTGTTGATGTGATGTATTTTTGTTGGGACTTATAGTCACTTCCTTGAACGAATGTTTTTCCGCAACTCCTCTTTAACCAATGAATGTACTTCAATTACAATTTCAGTGATTCTTCATTACATAATGCCATTTTGCATCTCCTATTTTATTTTTTGATCTGATGTATTTTTATTAGCTCACCTACTTCTATTACAAGTGGTGAGGTTATATGATGACCTCGGGCGTCGGCGTCCGGCGTGTCCAGTATTGTAAGATTTAATGTTAAGGTTATTTTTTCAAAGATCACTGGCCTCAGTTTCATTTGGTTAACTGTTATGTTTTGAAAATGTTCTCATGATGTAACAAGTAATTTGTGTGACTTTCATTGAATACATTGTTTTCTTTTAACCCTATTGTAAATGAATGTCTATTTTTCAGCACATTTTGTAAAAAATAAATTTATGAAAGCCTTTCCTAATTCTTATTTATGATTAATATCTGGTCTCACGATTCATATTCTTAATCATAAACATTTCTAAAAGAAAAAAATGCTTTTATATCCATTGATTCTATGTTGAATTGATATATAATAAATGCAGAAATATAGACTTTCCAAAGCCATCACATAAACCACATTAATCATTTGATGCCTAGTTAATGATTTATATTAACTAAATATTAGGCATGTTACATTGGAACGACATTATCAAGTGCGAATGTAGATGAGCATTGTGATGTAACATCCCTCTTGTTGAACTTTGTGTGCTCATTAGGCGAGACCTCTCGATAAAGAGCTAAAGATTAGCATTCATTTCTGTGAAAAATATTGGCTGTTTACAATGATCTCTAAACTTCCGGCATTTGTGTATCAACATTATTCCTTTAGCCAGTCTTACAGTTTACATTTAAAAATGCATGGATTGCTCTGATGTTGTGCACACAAATTGCTGTTAGGTTGAAGTTTCACCAAATAATATTGAAACCAGTGATCTTCAATTTTGCCATTTCACTTATAACTAAGTTCAAGTTTGTCAAGTGAGCTACAGTGTCATTTACACTTTAATTGAATGTTCAGAGGAAAAGAAAATCTAAGTTGAGTACTCAAATGCTCTGATTTTTTTTTTTCAGCTCGAATTGAAAGATACAACCATGAATTTGAAGGCGAGGACACAGAAGATGACATGGATGATGTTTTGTTCCATAGTTTCTCCTCATGTTCACCCCGCTACAGTAAAGTCTACTCACAGCTACAGGAATTACATGAGGTAATATATTGAACCTTTTTCTGGAAGCAGTCATTAAGTGATATCCTCACAATTTTTCCACACACTCTCCCTCATTTTGGGAGATGTTTGGTGGGGACATTAATGAGTTCCTCACCATAAATTGCCCTCTTTGATTGGAATCACTTTTGCAACCTTGTTATGCATTGCCCATTTGTAAAAATGGTCATATTATGTAAATGGTCTGTCCATTTGTCTGTCAGTAAACAATTGGTTTAGACCGATAACTCCAGTTTGGATTATTTGATCTCGGCCAAAGTTAGTACGTGTACTCCCCAGCTAGTAGTACAGGCCAAGTTCAAATATGGGTTCCGTCCAATTATTTTTACATGAGTTATGGCCCTTTTTCGACTTAGAAGTTGACCTTCTGTCAACTTTTTTGGTTTCCGACTGATAACTGCAGTTTGAATTATTTGATCTAAACCAAAGTTGGTATGTGTATTACCTAGATAGTAATACAGGCCAGGTTTGATTATGTGTTCCATCCAATTATTTTTACATGAGTTATGGGCTTTTTCGACTTAGAAATTTCTCATTACCATCAACATTTTGGTTTCTGGATGATAATTTGAGTTTTGATTCATCGATCAGGGACCAGACTTGCTTTCTGCCTCAGTTATATTAAAATGAAAATCAAGTTTGAAGTGGGGCATGGTTCAATGATTTTTACAAGAGTTATGGGCCTTTTCATGAAAACTTGGAAATTGCATATTTCCATCAACATTTATTCAGAACTTTATTTATGGCATAACTTGAACAGTACATGTAGTTAACAGATTTCAATTCTTTTTGGTATATGTCTTTTATAGCAACAATGGCTACGTCAAGTTCAATGACCAGCCATATCCAATAAAAATTATGGGAGTTATTGCCCCTGTTAATAAGTATCATGTGACGTTTGTTTATGGAATAACTTAAACATTAGTAAGCAAATATCAATTTGTTTGGTATATATCGCTTTGAAAACAATGTCTACCTCAAGTTTGATGACCACCGTTATCCGTTGACAATTGTCATAGGTATTGCCCTGCCCATCCCCCCCCCCCCCCCCCCCCACATGTTTTAGGCTGTTTTTTACAAAATGCATTCCGAAAACAGTGATTAGGTTCAATTCGAAAAAGCCTAACAGGTTTATGATGCAAAGCCATGTTCTCTATATGTACTGTTATTATTGAGATGAAAAACTAAATACAGGATGTTTTTCAATGCAACAGTACTGTTTTTTTTTAAATTGAGGTGAGGAAAAATTGTAGATGCATCCATATGGAGGTATTTGTCTGAATTATATCCATTTTTGGAAGTTACAAACACAAATGCATACACAAATACACACACATGCTGCAGGGATGTAAGATGTAAGGCTTTTCGTGTTGAGCTGGCGGCTTCATTCTGCTTTTTTGGTGAAATCATTGACCAGCAGTGTAATTTATTTCATATTCTGAACTTTTCCATTATTTCATGTTCAAACATTCTGTAGTTTCATCTTGCCAATGCTTGAAACCCATTTCTGTCTGATAAACACAATGTGCGACATTTGTTTTCATAAACAGGTTACAACACACACTGAATGCTTTAAATCGAGGTTCAAGATGAAAATGAGTAAGCAAGTTAAACAGTCTAAAGAATAAATTCAAGTAGTGTTGGTTGGAGGAAAATGGTATAATTTTAAAAAATAACTATTGCCAGGAATACTTTTTCATGTTATTGGTTGTGATTGGGTTAGGTACTCGCAGACAATTCACACTGGATAATTCTTAGGCCTACTTTTTATGTCCGCGACGAATAGTCGGAGGCAGATTGTTTTACCCTGTCTGTCTGTCTGTCTGTCTGTCTGTCTGTCTGTCTGTCTGTCTGTCTGTCTGTCTGTCTGTCTGTCTGTCTGTCTGTCCCATCTGTCCATCTGTCCATCTGTCCATCTGCATCTAAGGAACATTGTTTGTCCGGCTAACTCCTCTCACAGTTTTCAATCTAGGACTTTTTTATTTCTCAGGATGTTTGTACATAATCCAGAGGTGTGCATATTGTCAGGATTTTGATTTGCTTGAATATTTCACAAAATTACAGGTTGTTGAACTTGGGTCAATTTTTTGTAGAATTTTACCTGTTTGGTACGTGGTTTGTTTGTGGTAGACTTTTGCATGGGCATCATACGTGTCTTACAGACACAGCACATGTACGAGTAACAAATCACAGTTTGCTCTTCAACCTTCAATGTTCTGTGCGGGGGCATGCTTCAGTCTAGTTCATGTATGATTCATACATCAAGGTTTGGACAATTTAGACTTTCATCTAGAATGATTCAGAACTTTATTAAGGTCTGAAATGTACAAGATGTAAACCACCCTGTATTCAGGTGAAGTATATGGATTGTCAGGACGGGAAGATAGGAAGCTCTTCACAATCACAAAAAGATTCAAATTTTCCAGATTATCGACTCCTATCCACTTAATCCTTGCTTTCATGTAGAAATGTAAAGTACATTGATTGAATTAATTTTTGTTGTCTGACATGTTACAATTCTGTATTTCACAATTATTACTGCTTGCCAACATTTGTTGAACAAGCCTGAAAAGATATGACCAACATTTACTCTGAGAATTAATTGGTTTTGTACTATGGCAAAGTTAAAATTTCAGTTTTCACAATTTGTATTGAGAACTCTCACTATTTTATTGTTTGAAAATTTAATGTACTTGCCTTTTTAGCTTCAACAAGCAGTCTTATATGCGGCTATGTTGATTGGCTGGTCCGTTACCAACAAGTGTTTAAATTCAATAACTTTTGAAATACTTGGTGGAATGATTTCATATGTGGTAGGCAAATGTATCTTTTTGATCTCCAGCCACATGTTCAATGCAGGTGTTATTCAAAGTATTTATGGACTTTGTAATTTTTACCATCTTTCGCTGCTTGAGTGCCATCTTTCAATTTGTATACCCCCAGTGGGGGTATATAGTATTTGCCTTGTCTGTCCATCCATCAGTCCGTTTGTCCACACTCTAATAAAACAGTTACGAGGTTTTTTTTTGTGTCCAGACAGGCATTATGAGCTTACCAAAATATTATGAGCTTATTTGATATATTATGAGCTTAATTACTAAGATATGTGACTTATGAGGCAAATAGCGAATTTTCGGGGTTTATATTAAGGGTTAGGTTCAGTTCAGGGTTGGTGTTAGGATTAGTTTCTCTTCAGCATTAGGGTTGGGGGATGTAACCCTGTCAATACCCTCAAAAAATTTTCCAAAAAAACAAGGTTTTAATCGTTGTCCGAATGAATTAAAATTATCAATTTTCCGTAATTATTTAAGCCCACAACTTCCATTTTTAAGAACGTCCGTTCATCCATCCCGAAATTCAGTCATGAATAACTTGTAAAGTACTTGGTTGAGTGACTTGATATTTGGTAAGCAAGTGTATCCTATTGCTGTATACCCATAGTGAAATGAATTTGAATTTGTCTGCCTTGAAATTAATTCATGAATAACATGCAGGGTACTCAGTGGAATGACTTGTATTTGGTGAGTCAGTCTATCCTATTTATGTCTATCCACAGTGCAAGGTAGATGTTATTCAGTCCATCCGTCTGTCCATCCCGAAATTCAATCATGAATAACTTGTAAAGTACTTGGTTCAGTGACTTGATATTTGGTGTACAAGTGTATCCTATTGTTCCTATCGGCAATCGGTATGAATAGCACGAAAAATATCGGCTCTTGCCGATTGTTGAAAAAAATTATTGGGTACCTATTCTATTGGGTACCTATTCTAACTATATCTCACAGCCATTTTAATGTTCTGCTAATAACTAACAAACGTGCCGTGCATTACACTGTGTAGTCTGTAGATCAGACCCCCCCCCCCCCCCCCACAACGTAACATTTAATTTCTACCAGCGACAACCCAAAAAAAAGAATCGCTTGTCCTGAGCGACAAGTGCTATTTTTGGCATCAGTTTCATATTAAACTTGAAAAGCTATGTGCTGTTAAAATCATTAAATAGTTGCCTTATGTATTGAAACATCTATTATACGGTCTATCAATAACGATACTAGGACTTTTTTTTACCTCAAGGGTGAATCCAGGCATCGGCGCACTTGGTGTGCTCACCCCTCCCCCACTAGTTTTTTCCCGGAGATGGGTTGTGCATTGTGGATATCTGTATCGGGTGCAAGGTAATCACATCTTTTTGGATTAAATTTCAAAATTTGGGTTGACAGTACACGCCGGTAAACTTGAGCCTAGGTGTGCCTCCTCTCCCCCTGCACCGGCCCCACAGTTTGTCGTAAAGTCCTTCATCTGCCATTCAGCCAACTCTGAACCGGTATTGGGATGTAACGACTGTGCGAATGAACTCACCAGAAGCATAAAAATGTCTGTAATGTAGAAAGGTAATTCTAGTCTAAGTGAGGTAATCAAATTAGCTAACAAAGAACTCAGCTATTTTCGAAATTGCTGACAGGGCTTTCGGCTCGCCATATGTGATGCTCCATATCTCTCACCAAATTTAATTTGCTTCGTTCCATGGCTGATTTTTAAATGATATAAGTGATCTCAAACTTTGATATCACGAACCTTTTCAATTTTTTATTGAGTTTTGGTCATTAAAGCCTTTAAGGTCACACTGGTCACCATTTCAGTGTCATTAAGCTAACAAATCACAACAACAGAACAAAACTTTTCACCTCAAGCGAAGTTTAAGATGCCAGTATTGCAGTCTCTCTGGCGGGATTGCTGGTTTTGGGTTTCCAGCCTCTAAACATCCCCCCGCGCCAGTCACATAACTGTGGCTAAATTCCGAAAGTATATTCAGTATTGTTCACCGTACTTTTTTCGACCATTTTTACGGAAATAATATGGCCATTATGGGGTGAACAAAACCATTTGGTATCGGTATCGGCCTATAGTAAATCAAAACTATTTGGTTTCAGATGAATAGGCAAATCTCTTATCGGCTCATCACTAAAATGCAGGTGTTGTGCAAGATTTTATTGCCAGAGTCATTGCCCTTTATGGACTTAAAATTTGTCTGCCATGAAATTAATTCATGAATAATTTGCAGATTGCAGAGTACTCAATGGAATGACTTCATATTTGGTGTGTAAGTCTATCCTATTGATGTCTACCCCCCAGCACAAGGCAGATGTTATACAATTTATTATTGTAGGAGTTATTGCATTTTATGGACTTTGATTTTGTCCATCCCAAAATTCAGTTGTGAATAACTTGTTTAATTAAGGGTTACCTTCATGGTGTAATCAACTCCTCCCACAATTTCTAATGGAGAGAGTTGAATATTAGGATATGGTTGTACAAGATGCGCAACATATATAAAGTTTGCAGAAAAATATTTTTTTCACAGAATTAGACGTGAGGGTACCTTTTTGTGTCACCCTATGGTGACATTTAATAGTTCTTTTCATATATGCCCCAATGGTCTGTAATCTGTCACAGGTCTGTCATCTGTCATCCTGCAGCGTCACCCAGTAATAAATGTTTCGTTTTTGTAATGCTATTCATGGTATTGCAGGCAGGGGTATATTCCACCCTCAACTTCGCTCTAGTTTGAAATAATTTTTAGTTAGTAAATCTTTTGAAATTCAGTTAGTTCAAATAATTGTATGCTTGTTTGAAAAACAGACCAGGTTTGAATATGGGTTCTGTTCATTATATTTACATGAGTTATGGCACTTTTTCAACTTAGTATTTGACTGTCGATTAAATTTTTGGTTTCCGACTGATAGCTCCACTTTGGATTATTTTGGTCTCAACCAAAATTGTATGTGTATTACCCAGCTAGTAATACAGGCCAGGTTAGAATATGGATTCTGTCCAATTATTTGTACATGAGTTATGGCCGCCCTCTTTTGACTTAGAATTCGGCCGTCTATTAACATTATTGGTTTCCGACCGATAGCTCCAGTTTGGACTATTTGATCTCAACTGCAGTTGGTATGTGCATTACCCAGCTGGTAATACAGGCCAAATTCAAATATGGGTTCCGCACCATTTTTTTTTTACATGAGTTACGGCCCTTTTTTTTTACTTAGAATTCAACTGTCCTGTCAACATTTTTGGTTTCTGACCAGTAACTCCAGTTTGGATCATTTGATCTCAGCCAGAGTTGGTAAATTCAGAATGGCTAACGGGTGTATTTTGCCACGCCTAGCAGTGCTCTTGTTGAAAAATGTTTTGAGTAAAAGAAAGAAATTTTCAGATGGTTCACTAAATGCAGGTCTTCTTTTGTTAAAAGGGATTCTTTTAAAAAGTTACTTAAAGTTGAATTTTGTGTGTTTTTAGGGAAGAAAAGACAGAGATCGCAGGAGGCATTCCAGTGCCGACGAAATGAGAACAAGGTTACTGGAAAAGAAGGCATTAGAAAGGAAAGATTCTAATCCTTCGGAATGTTCTGAAAGTTCAGTTGAGTTGCAGAGAACTCTCAGGAAGGACAGCTTTCAGTCAACTGATTCTACAGACTCTAAATCAGATAGTAAACTAGATGATGATATATTTGGATCCACCACAAGGTATATTGATTTCTATCACATTGATCTTTTCTATAAAGAAATGGCCAATTACTTTAGAATATTGTTTACCAACTGTCCCAAAATGGCCACATCCAACCAGTACTATTCACAAAAATGGCCCTTCATTGTATCGAGCCCAATAAGTGTGTGTGTGTGGAGGGGGGGGGGGGGGGGGGGGGGGGGGGGTCCATAAGCTATGTCTTTGAGGTATAAAATGAAAATGTTTAGTTAACTGGTAGAGTGCTAAATTATTTTTGGTCATCCAAATTTGTCCATGTCTCTTTGCCTTGTTACAATTTATAGGAGAGTGCCTAGTGGCACTCTCCCATAAATTATAACAAGGCAAATCCTCAGAGACTAAATAATTTCATTTCAAAAATAATATGAGGCACATCCACAGAGTATGAAGCCATTAAGTTGCGGCACCTGCTCTTCAGAATAAAGCCCAAATGCGGGCTTCCAGCACTCTACCAGTTAATCAAGAAGGTTTTTGTCCTGCCTCCTACCAAAAAAATATTATTTTAGGATAACTTGACAGTTCTAATGGTTCATAAGCTATGTCTTTGAGGTATAAAATGAAAATGTTTAGTTAATCAAGAAGGTTTTTGTCCTGCCTCCTACCAAAGAATATTATTTTAGGATAACTTGACAATTCTAATGAGAGTTTCGCAAAGTCGATGTGAGCAAGTCAAGGTCAAGTGTTATTCTTAGTACATGAATGTAATACATTTGACAAACAGGAAACAACAGTATAAGCTCTTGTCACCTGCATGTTTTAAAATAGCTGACATCTTTGATATTTGTTTTGGCCATTTCAGCTAATCAGAAGACATATTACATACTGATAAAGGGATAAGCTCCCATGTAAGTGCTGATCATATCAGTCTTTGCAGTAATGTATTTGAGCCTGAAAAAGAAGCAGTCAGATATTCATATCCAGCATATTGCTCTCTTCTGTGTTTTTTGGTCTCATCATATTAACGTTAACTGGTAGAGTGCTACTTTTCTTTTGGCCACAGATGTCATTTCACCATATATTGCTCTGTTACATTTGATTGGATAGTGCCTATTGGCACTATCCAATCAAATGTAACTGAGCAAATTGTCATTAACAAAATTAGATTCTTTCCAGGTTCATTATGAAACTGCCTCTAACAGTGTGTAGATGTTATAGTCACAACCTGTGATATTCTGTAATTTTCTAATATGGACTTTCAGCACTCTGCCAGTTAAGGCTTAAAAAAAGTTAAAAATCTGTTTCTCAGGCCCACCCACATGGTGCTTTTGGCTGCCTCATGCTCTCTTTTTATAACCAAAGCAAACTTTAAAAAATTAAAATTAAATGGTTTATGGCTGATATTTTACCCAAGTTAATAAAATTGGTAAATTTGTCTCTTGAGTGCCACAAGGCTTTGCAATGCTGTAGCATTGCAAAGCATTCTTGCACTCAAGGGACAAAATACACCACCATCCATGCTATTTTGTAGATTATGAGACTTAAAACATAAAAAAAACCCAAGAACATGAAGTTTTGATGGCAAAGAAATAATTACAAACATAAAAAATAAAATGAAAAGACACCCGCCCATATGTAATTGTACAAAAAATGGCCTGAAAAACAAGATCTGCTTTGTGGGGCCTAATGAAATGTCAAGTGTGACAGTGAAAAATATGCAGTTAACCAGAGTTAACAGGAATATTCAGTTTACAAGAATATGGTAATTTTCTCCTCTTCAGTGATCAGTTGAGTTTATAATCCATTAAATTTTGTTTGGCAGAGCTCTGTGAAATACTGGGTTAATTAATGTCTTTGGAAATACTGAGACAGAATTAACAGAATAAATACTAGCTTTGAAAATATTTAGGAAGAAAGGCTTTAAAGTTCTTGAAAATGAACTGGAAACCCCAAAGGTCCTTGATAGTACTTGAATAGGTTTGCTGTTAGCCGTGCTGTAAAGCCTTTCACTTTCAAAGAACAACTTAGTAGCACCAACAAATAACAGTTGTGATAGAAATATTCTAGTGGTTATCATGCAACTTATTTCAGCTGGTACTGTGCATGTACCCTAATGTTGTAATTCATATACTGAAGTTCCCTGAAAGTTTTTTTAATTTTGCGCTGTGTGGTGCTTGAAAAATCTTGAAATTAGTCCCAAAAGGTCCTTGAATGTCTTTGAGTTAGGTTCCTGAAATTATAGGGGTACTGTGAATTGTTTGTCGGGTGTATCAGACTGTTTTTCATTTCTGACCACTACTTTGAGCAAAAAAGGTTCTTTTAATCAGGATTAAATCTCGCCAATGTTATGTTCAGCTTCCTAGAGTCTATTATATGTAAATTTAGTTACCAGCTGTCTGGCACTCCAAAATATATGGTCAGAACCCCGAATAGACAGGAATTTACTTTATAATCCATATACAATTAACAGATCAAATTTGTACTGAAAGGAGGTTAAATATTGATTCATTGGTTATCAATCAGGATTGAAAAATTGTAGGTTTGATTCTGACTTGCTTCATCTACATTGTGTCCATCAGCCAAATGCTCAATCTCATTGTCCCAGTAGGAATAAGATGGCACAGTGTTTATAGGCACACAGCATGTTTAAAGTGCACTTGGCTTCATCCACTGCTAACCTTGCAGTAGGTGCCAGATATGAAGTTGGTTAGTCCGACAGATATTCATCACTGACTAGTGGTTCCTTCTAGTTATGTTGGTTCCTCCATCTGTAGAATTGGGGGTGCAGTGGCGTCGTGATAACCGGTTCTCATCAGATCACCGAAGTTAAGCAACATCGAGCGCATTTAGTAGTTGGATGGGTGACCATTTCAGCGACTGATTCGTGCTTCCGCGTTGTGTCCTTGGGCAAGGCACTTAACCCTTATTGCCTATATGGGGAACGATGACGCTGTGTACTAAGGCTTACTGCACGTCGATGGTGCACATGTCTTCAACCAATCTAACCCTGCCTGTGCCGTGGTGCAGAGTTCAGAGTTATGATGTTGGAGAGCTGACAGCTGCTCGGTGGTTCTCTCTGGGTACTCCGTCTTCCTCCACCCGTAAAACTGTCACCGACATGATATGGCCCTGGCTGTTAATGTGTCGTTAAACCCTAATAAAAAAAAATTAAAAAATCTGTAGAATTGTCAAAAATGATACAGCCCAAGTGTTGATGGCCTCAATGAATCAAATAGTTTGGTGTTATGTCATCTAACTGTTACTTGATTGAGCTGGATGCAGTTCAATGGGTGTGGGGGGGGGGGGGGGGGGCACCACGGTATTTTCTTCCTAAAAACTTATGGCAGCTTTAGACTACACTGAGATCAAAATTCTTTTCTGGGCATGGCAGATTCTATGTGGCAAGAAACAAAAAATATGAAATGGTAAATTTCATGTATTTGCTTACTTAATATTTGAAGGACTCTGGGAATATGATGTGTTATTCAAGATCAATCAGGTTGACTTTGTAAAATAATTACATTTCTCATGCCTAATCAATTTTTTCTTCTTTGCAGTACACCAAAGGTATTACAGGATTCCAATAATTCAGAATCATCTCAGAATGAAAGTGATTATTCTCCACAAGTTACTAAACGATCCAAGAAGAATATTATCCCTAGATTAGCCATTTCATCTGATGATGATATTACAGCTGTCACCAAAGGTAATTGTCCAGTTATCTTAGATTTTTGTTAACTGGTTGAGTGCTGAATTACTTTTCAGTGGTCATTTGTAATTTGGTTTGGGTTTTTTTCATAGATATCAAACCCCCCAGCGAAAGGGTAGCCTTCATTTACAAGATATTGCTCATAAATAATTGTTTTACTGGAAGTTATTGGAAAGTGCCACTTGGCACTCTATATTATTATTATTGGAAACTGCCACTTGGCACTCTATATTAAATTGTAACCAAATACTTTTATTGTGTCGCTGCCCCATGAAGTGGGGAGCGACATATAGGGATTACTTTTGTCGTCTTGCTTCGACCGCGTCGTCCACGTCACACTTTCTCTTATCCGCCACTCCTCTTTAACCTATGAATGAATTTTGATGAAACTTTCAGTGATTCTTTATCACATCATGACATTGTGCACCTCCTATTTTATTTTTTGATCTGCTGTATTTTTTCCAGAGTTATGCCCCTTTTCCACTTAGAATTCTGTCTGAAACGCCAGGCTTCTCTTATCCGCCACTCCACTTTAACCTATGAATGGATTTTGATGAAACTTTCACTGATTCTTTATCACATCATGGCATTGTGCACCTCTTATTTTATTTTTTGATCCGCTGTATTTTTTCCAGAGTTATGCCCCTTTTCCACTTAGAATTCTGTCTGAAACGCCAGGCTTCTCTTATCCGCCACTCCTCTTTAACCTATGAATGGATTTTGATGAAACTTTCAGTGATTCTTTATCACATCATGGCATTGTGCACCTCCTATTTTATTTTTTTATCTGCTCTATTTTTTCCAGAGTTATACCCCTTTTCCACTTAGAATTCTGTCTGAAACGCCAGGCTTCTCTTATCCGCCACTCCTCTTTAACCTATGAATGGATTTTGATGAAACTTTCAGTGACTCTTTATCACATCATGGCATTGTGCACCTCCTATTTTATTTTTTGATCCGCTGTATTTTTCCAGAGTTATGCCCCTTTTCCACTTAAAATTCTGTCTGAAACGCCAGGCGACACACGTCATCCATGGAAGACTCACATCTAAGTATTAATATTTTCTTTTCACTCTTGAGTCAACAACAAATTTGTGCCAACAACTTAAAGCCACTATAGCTCTGATAGTGGCTTCTAGACATCAACCAGTTCAGGGATACAATGAGAAATCTGTCGAAAAATGGTTGTGAGGTTCCGCTTACTTTTGATAGCTTATGTAGTCTTATAGTTTGTTGTCAATTTGTCATTAGAGGTGTTTACCAACAATTGTTGAATGAGTTCCATAAAAGTAAAAACCGATTTAAATCCTAACATGACCTGTTCTGTTTCTCAAATTTACCTGAATTGAATATGAGCTGTTAGCATATAAAGTTTTTCTTTCAAAATCTCCTTGTAGTATGTTTGTTACTGTCGATTCATGGCATTTATTAGTCCCCCACGAAGGGGACTATTGGATTGCACTCCATCTGTCCGTCCATCCATCCATCCATCCATCTGTCTGTCTGTCTGTCTGTTTGTTTGTCCTTCTGTCCTGTTACCACCTGTATCTTGGAGATGCTTTGGCACGGCACTTTTGTTTCAAATTTTCAGATTTGATGGGGTATTAGGAAAAATTGATGCACGTCAATTTTTTCCCGAAAAAATTCAATATGGCCGACTGGCAGCCATTTTTGTTGGAAATTGCTTGTAATTCGTTATACGCTCAGAACTTCTGAAAGACATTTCCGATTTCAATAATTTTTGGTATTGAGGTCTAGCAGCATAAGATAAATAACATATCATACGGGTTTTTTTCTCGTACATAAATTATGAAATTAGCCTTACTTTAACCTTTTTTCGGGTAATATTGTGTTCTGTTACCACCTTTATCTCAGAGATGCTTTCACGCTTTTATTTAAAATTTTCAGATTTGATGGGGCATTAGGAAAAATGAATGCACTTCAATTTTTTTCTGAAAAAAATTCAAGATGTCCGACTGGTGGCCATTTTTGTTGTAAATTGCGTGTAATTTGCTATACGCTCAGAACTTCTGAACAACATTTTCGATTTTAAGAATTTTTGGTATGGAGGTCTAACAGCATAAGATAAATAACATATCATATGGGTTTTTTCTAGGGTAATATTTTTGTGTGAATTATGTTGTGTACTGTTACCACTTGTATCTCAGAGATGCTTTCATGCATTTGTTTCAAATTTTCAGATTTGAAGGGAAGGGACATAAGATAAATAACATATTATACAGGCTTTTTTTCTTGTGTGTTTTTTTTTTGCAAGTTAGCCTTACTTTTTTACAAGTATTTGGATGCTTCCAGAAAAACCACAGAAATATGGGTAATATTGGGACTAGTTTGTTGAGTTGTTCCTTTGATATCCATATTTGTTTGGGTTTTATTGAGGAAATATCAATATATTTCACAGTAATCCACCTACCGTGGGGGACGATTGTCTGATCGCTGGCAATCTGCATTGTCCTGTTGTTTTTTTTACTTCCACTAGAATTGTAATAGAGGACTAAACTGTAGAGACAAATGTGTTATCAAAACATATCAACAACAAACATCGCCCAGTTAATTCAAGGAATATTTATATTCTGAAAGATAAAAAAAAATTGGTTTATGAAAACTGTGGCTCTCCCAGCATAAAATTAAAGAGATCTGTTACATAAAACTATCACATCTTTTCCAAACTATAAAACTGGTTTCAAATTGCAGGACAGTTTAGTTATATGAATAGTTTTGTTACTTTCCATCAAAATATCTTTGATTGATATATGTGTCAGAAAATTTGCTTTCAACATGTTACAACTAATCCATCGCGAGAATTATTATACTACCCTCTCCCAAACTTCCAGCATCCACATTTTCTTCTTTTCTCTCCTCATAACATTACGCCTTCAGATTTGAGAAGTTTTGACCCGATCGATTATTGCCATAAATGTGATGGGTAATCATAGCCTATTCATGGGTTAGTATCCTCAGTTTGCGAATAAGTTGTGGCTGTTGAAAATAGCACTATTGTTGGGTGTATTGCACAGAATATCACTACAAATTTAAATTATCCTATACATGTGTTACAATGTGAACATCTTTTTACGAAGTAAATTATGACTTTTGCATATAATTGAGATGTGGTTGGGAGAAGGGGGGGTAGGGGACTAGTCGATCGACAATTTTGCTATCGATTAATAACAAAAATCTAGGCAACTTTAATTAATCGTTTCAACACTAATTTGATCTATCATATCTTGTTTGACAGAGCTCAGTGAGCTGTGTCAAACAATATATAGTAGAATAAATGCTCAGTTTGTCATTGGAATGCAGGAAAATGATCAGATCTGTTAATTGAATACTCCTGTTAATTGATTATTTTTTTTACTAGTTATTCAGTTAACAGTGTACCACTGTATTGCAATTTGTATAGACAAGAAAATCAATTCGTCTTTGATGGTGTTGAGTGATATTATGTACAGTGTAATATTATTGAAAAGACATGTCATGATGTCACTTTCAAGAAAATACTCTTGGTGGAGTTTCCTACATTTGCAGTGTTCTGTATATTAATCATTGTTTGAGAAAGCATATGTTATTGTGTCTCCACTCCCCCCACCCACCCACCCACCCACCCAGAAGTAGATTTTCTGTGTTGCATGGTTAACCCTCTGCACACTGATTTCAAAATAGCAAAGTCTTCAGCAGCAAATATTTACCATAATACAGTTTGATATTTAACCAAATATACCCTGCTTGACAGAGCTCGGTAAGCTCTGTCAAACATGATATAATTGGTTAAATTCATGGTTAAACAAGACAAGTTATTGGAGAAAATTCTGTTGCACCATCAGAGTGCTAGAGGTTTACAATGCACCCACCAAACCAACTCTTGAAGCATGATGATGTGCAAGCGCTTTCATAGACCTTAAATTTGAAATCCTGTCTGTAACATGCTTTGGAATTTTATACAATGATTGCCATGTGTATACAATGTTAACCCTTTACCTAACATGAAAAGCAGACGACACTTGCAAAAAAAATTCTTGAATAACTAATTTTTTCATTTTTTGTCTCAAAAACATAGGTTATGACCCCTCGTTGGAACGAGCTCGTTCCAACGAGGGGTCATAACCTATGTTTTTGAGACAAAAAATGAAAATATTTTGAAAATTAATTGGCGATTTTTGAGAATAGCGCTGGCCGGTTTTGGCCGTAACATTGGGTAAAGGGTTAAGCAATGCAATACAGACATTAGAAAATTTCTAGGTACACCATGCATGGAATCTGGATTACGTGTAAGAACGTCATGTAAGAACATATCTGATTGAACCATACACATTTGAGTAACGTTAGGAGGTGAATGTAATGCTTCAACACAAAAACTTAAAAAATATCAGCTTAATTTACTTAATTTAAGTTTCATCATGGTATAAATATGGAACACAACTCAGGAAGTGCACAGGGACAGGAATCAATGACCCTTGGTGGAGATTTTCCAATATTTCTTGCACATATTGGGCACTTGTAAAGTACAGCAAAAACTCCACCTTGGGTCAGTGATTCCAGTCCCCTGTACTCTGCCTTCATTGTGTTCTGTCTTATTCTTTATTGAGTATGTTTTTTCATCCACAAAGGATAAACGATTAAGCATCGCATGGGCACTTTAAAATCCATCTCAAGTGATATTTATCTCTTTTGTTTAGATTTGTCACCTGTGGATGAGAACCGAGAAAAGAATACTGGGAGTTCAACTGTGGTTCAAAAAACAACCAAACCTCGTCAAAAGTCAGCATCTACTTCCTCATTGACACTGCTTATAGAACCTGCAGGTAATGCTTGCAATTATTATTATACAAGGGGTGTTTCTTGAATTGTGATATAGGCCATATTTCACCATCCGTGCATTGGCATAATTTAACAGTTATTTGTTATGCATAATTAATTCGATTTTTACATAGCACATAAAGAATTTTTATTACCTGCTCCCTTATAAGATTACGGGAAGTGTCTAACAATTTTAGTTCAGGGGGCGCGGTGGCTCAGTAGGTAGAGGTGCAGGTTGCAAGCCGAGAGGTCCTTGATTCGAATCCCACCGTGGCAACTGCATTGTGTCCTTGTATAAGACACTTCTCCGCCATTGACCACGTGGGGGCACGGTGACATTGTGTACTAAGGCGTAGTGCACTGTCTTCAACCAATGCTAACCCTGCTTGTGTGGAGTTAGTATGTTGGGGAGCTGGCAGCTGCTCGCCATTGCTCGGTGGTTCTCTCCGGGTACTCAGGCTTCCTCCACCCGTAAAACTGTCCAGGTCATGATTAGCCATTGTGCAGAAATATGTGACATTAAACACCAATAAATAATAATATTTTTAGTTCACCTGGCCCAAAGGGCCATGTGAGCTCTTGCCATCACTTGGCGTCTGTCATCATCCATAAACTTATCAAATTTTTATCTTCTTTGCTGGAACTGTTGATGTGAACCAAACTTGGCAGGAATGGTCAGTGGGAGGTTCTCCATAAAAAATCCTCATTTTGTTCCCGTCATATGAAAAACATGCCTCCAAAAGCATTCTTTGATTCTGATTGGTCGATTTTCAAAAAATCTTCTCTGGAACTACAAGGCCAAATGTTTTGAAACTTCATATGATTGATGACTCGGACACCCTCTACCAATGATCCTCATTTAATGTTGATGGGTTGCAAACATGGCTGCAATCGCGGCTCATTGTTACCATGGAAACCCTATTGGAAATCACATTTCTATCTTCTTCTCTGGAACTACTGAGTCAATGTGAACCAAACTTGGCAGGAATGGTCTATGGAGGTCCTCTACAAACGATCCTCATTTTGTTTCCGCCGGATGAAAAAATTACCACCAGAGGCATTCTTTGATTCTTATTGGTTGATTTTCAAAAATCTTCTCCTCTGAAACTGCTAGGCCAAATGTTTTGATACTTCACTTAAATGATGACTGGGACCCCCTTTACCAACGATCATCATTTAATGTTGATCAGGCTGTAAACATGGCCACAATTGCGGCTCATACTTACCATGAAAACCCTATGGGAAATCACATTTTCATCTTCTTCTCTGGAACTACTGAAACGTTCTCTACAACTGTTCCTCATTTTGTTCCCGTTGGATGAAAAACATGGCTACCACAGGCCTTCTTTGATTCTGGTTGGTCAATTTTCAAAAATCTTCTCCTCTGAAACTACAAGTCTAAATGTTTTGAAACTTCACAAGATAGATGACTGGGACACCCTCTACCAATGATCCTCATTTCATGTTGATCGGGTTGCAAACATGACCGGTGTTGCGGCTCATTGTTACTATGGAAACCCTATTGGAAATCACATTTTCATCTTCTTCTCTGGAACTACTGAGCTGATGTGAACTTGGCAGGGATGGTCTATGCGAGGTTCTCTACTAATGATCCTCATTTTGTTCCCGCCGGATGAAAAACATGACCACCAGAGGCATTCTTTGATTCTGATTAGTCGATTTTCAAAAGCTTCTCCTCTGCAACTACTAGGCCAAATGTTTTGAAACTTCACATGATTGATGACTGGGACACCCTCTACCAACTATCCTCATTTAATGTTGATTAGGTTGTAAACATGGCCGTAATTGCGGCTCACAGTTATCATGAAAACCCTATAGGAAATCACATTTTCATCTTCTCTGGAACTACTGAGCGGTTCTCTACAACTGTTCCTCATTTTGTTCCAGGTGGATGAAAAACATGGCCACCACAGACCTTCTTTGATTCTGATTGGTCAATTTTAAAAAATATTCTCCTCTGAAACTACCAAGGCCAAATGTTTTGAAACTTCACAAGACTGATGACTGGGACACCCTCTACCAATGATCCTCATGTAATGTTGATCGGGTTGCAAACATGGCTGCAATTTGCAATTCATCGACCACAGAATAGTCTACTTGGTTGTCTTTGAACTTCAGATTTCCATGTTTTGTCCTTATGTATGTAGCATTTGTTGGTCTGTCCGTTAGCACTGAAGGTTTCCACTGTACTAGCAAGTGTACATTCAAGTTGATGGCCACATGCCTTGTGGCCAGGCACCAAATCACCATTTACGTAGTGCAAGCTTTTAACTGAATACGAAGTGTAGGCAAAGAATATTAAACCTTTATCATCCTATCAGTATTAATAGAATCTAGTTTGTAACTTCCAGCACTAAGATACTTTTAAGTTTGTCACTTAACAGCATACAGTGGAAACCTGTTAATTGACTAGTCACTTTGCCTGTGGAAATTATTCAATCAACAGTTTTCAATTAACAGTATTCAAGTGACAGAGGTCTGGTCACTTTCCTGTATTCTAGAGATAAACTGAGTATTTATTTTATTATATCTTGTTTGACAGAGTTCATTGAGCTCTGTCAAACAAGACATAATAGATTGAATGCCTTTATTGAATGTAGTGAGGCCAAACAAGTGTGTAAAGGAGGGGAATTCAGTCATTATCAGGGTAATTTCTAGACAGCCAAGATTTTTTATTCAATTAACAGGAGTTTACTCTGTAACCACTATGCAGTTAAGTGGTTAAATTTGCATTGAAGGTATGGTAAATTTGAAAGTTATATTCAATTAATAGGGTTATTTAAATGGTTTTATTTTTGAAAATCATATTTAATTAAAAGTGTTTTTCCCCTGTGGGAACCCTGGGAAATGAAGCAGTTTTTGTTTACTGTGGTAAACTATATTTATTTATATATTATTTATTTATTAGGGTTTAATGACACTTTGAAAGCCACAGTCATATCGTGTCGGTGACAATTTTACGGATGGAGGAGCCAGAGAGAAGCACCGAGCAATGACGAGCAGCTGCCAGCTCACCAACATCGTAACTCCACACTGCAGCACAGACAGGGTTAGATTGGTTGAAGACATGTGCACCTTCGACGTGCAGTACGCCTTAGTACATGGCATCATCGTGCCCCCATTTGGACAAACAGGGTTAAATTCCATGCCCAAGGACACAACGTGGGAGTCCGAATCGATCATTCAGATGGTCACCCATCCAAGGACTAACCGGGGTCGGCATTGCTTTACTTCAGTGATCTGATGAGAACCGGTTACCACAATGCCACCGTCCCCCCTACTGTGTTAAACAAGCTCTCTTTTACTGGTAAAATAGGACTCAGTCACCAATGCTTTGGGTGGAAGTCCTCTAAAATGGGCAGCATGGGTATAAACGATTGACTAAGCTTGACTTATCTCCATGTTGAGATAACGATTAGCCATTGTGCAGAAATATGTGACCTTAAACACCAATAAATAAATAAATAACAGCATTTTCAATTTGGAGATATCCAATTAAGTGAGCCCTACTGTACTAAAATTGATGATTGGTTTCCACTTATGAAGTGTGTTCAATTTCTGGACATAGCATGAGAACACTAAAAAGTTTTCAGCTGATGGACCATTTGATGTAACTTTGTGGTCCAGGATTCAAAAGTTTTGTAGTCAGGGTTCCCACTCCCCATGGAATTCTTGAAAACAACTTGAATTTGAAAAAATAAAGTCCACGGGCCTGGGAACTCTTGAATGTTGTTGTAGTTCTAAGCCTCTTTGAAATCTCCTTGAATTCTATTCATATTTTTTTGCAGTGAAAAATAGCAAACTAATATTACCTCAGTGAATTGTGAATTGATTTGCTGTTAACTTTGAGAGAGAATATAATAGTATTCTATAGCTGAAAACAAGATTCCTCCGTTTTTAGGCCCCTGCGACGAATAGTGGGGGAGGGGCAGCATGTTGTTTTACCCCCCCCCCCCACCCTGTCTGTCTGTCCATACGCTGTCCATCCATTTGCCATCTGTCCACTGTCCATCTGTCTGCATCTTGGGTACACTGTTTGTCTGGCTAACTCCTCTCGCAGTTTTCAAGCTAGGACCTTTTTTTATTTCACAAGATGGTTGTACATATACCAGCGGTGTGCATGTTATCAGGATTTTGATTTGCTTCAGTATTTCACAAAATTACAGGTTGTGGAACTTAGTCAATTTTGTGTGGAATTTCACCTGTATGGTATGTGGTTTGTCCGGCTAACTCCTCTCAATTTTCAAGCTGGGACTTTTTTATTTTACAGGATGTTTGTACATTACCAGAGGTGTGCATATTGTCAGGATTTTGATTTACTTCAGTATTTCACGAAATTACAGGTTGTTGAAATTGGTAGAATTTCACCGATATTGTACATGGTTTGTGTGCAGACCTGTTAACTCTCCCAGTTTCACCGTGAGTCTCCCGGTTTGAGGCACCAACTCATGCTCTCACGGTCACATCCTATTTTCTCCCAATTTGACACTTTTCAAAATAGCTGTCCTGAAATCCATCACATGTTACTGTTTACAAATTTCTGAAATCACAGACATGCGAGATTACAAACATTTGTGTGAATATGTTCAATGACGTCAGATTCGGATGTGATCGACTCGGTTTCTGCAAAATTCTGCATCTTTCAATGGCGAGTCTTGTGTTCTATTTTGAAATGAAGAAGAGGATCCTGGGTGTGTGTGTGTGTGTGGGGGGGGGGGGGAGGGTTTAAAATCAGCAGTTATTTTGGGGGCCTCCCGACACGACCGCATCTGGTGAGAGTTTTACCCCCTCCATGGGGGATGTGCAGCTCCTCCCGCACCCGTGGGGGCGGGAAACGCTATCGTTTCGGGGCCTCCCAACATGACCACGTCTGGTGAGAGTTATACCCCCTCCGTGGGGGATGTGCAGTTTTTTACCATGGTGGATACTGCGGGAGCTGTTGAGTTGTCTGGTGAAGAGATGCCTAGTGCCGGGACTATGCTCCCTCTCCAGTCGACATCTGAGGCTGTCACTAGGGTTGTGACGCCTCCTTTGGAGGCCGAGCTCAGTTGCTCTCTCTCCTTTTCCGCCAGTTTCAACAACTCCCGTCGTATCTGCTGCTACTGCTGTTCTGTCTACAACGTCATCGGTCACTGTTTCAGCTGGCCTCGGCTTATCCCCGCAGGGGTCTGCAGCACTGTCTGTAGTGTGGATATGGTGTATCGGCCTCAGCCTTCCCTGACTTCAACTCAGCGAAGTCAGAAGTGGCTGCCGACCGAAACCCCTGCTGTGTCCTCTCAGCCATTGAGCACAGCAGTTTTATCCCTGCAGGGGTCTGCAGAGGTGCCTGGTAGCGTAGACGTGGGGTATCTGCCTCAGCCTTCCCTGACTTCAACTCGGCAAAGTCGGAAGTGGCTGCCGACCGAACACCCTGCTGTGTCCTCTCAGCCGTTGAGCACAGCAGTTTTATCCCTGCAGGGATCTGCAGAGATATCTGGTAGTGTAGACGTGGGGTATCGGCCTCAGCCTTCCCTGACTTCAACTTGGCGAAGTCGGAAGGGGCGCCGGGCGAACCCTCTACTGTGGTCTCTCAGCCGTCGAGTACCGCAGTTTTTCTCATTGGATTTGGATGTTCATGGTGGGGTCACCATGAGCTCCGTGGCATTTCCGTCCACACACTCTGGTCCAATGGCTAGTTTTGCGGAACCAACGCTTTTTGTGCAGCCTGGACCTTCTGTCCCGCAGAGGTCCGCGGCGACTCTCCTGAGTTTCCGCTCTGTAGATCCTCGGGGCACGTCATAAAAAACCCAATACACATCTGCCTTCAGATGTTTCGGCTGCAGCCCATCGCCCTGCGTCTGGTGTTTTTGAGGATCGTGACCCTTCGCTGGTTAAATGTGTCATGAGTGAAGCCACTTTGTCGGTTCGTTCCCATGTTAAACTGTCCGACACAGTCAGTGAGCTTAGGAAGGCCCTCCCCTTGCTCACTTAGGTTCTGTCCAAGAGCCTTTTCCGTTGCTTCCAGCGAGGCTACGAGTGGTTTCCGGGCGCCCCCTGTGGCGCCGCCTCCTGGGATTGGAAACAGACCACTTTCTGATCCCCCTTTTGTGCCTACACCATGAGAGGCATCGGCTGGTTTGCCCATGATGGACTATGTGTGTTCCGACTCATGAGATGAGTCCGACATACCTGACATCGAGAGCCCACAGTCTTCTGACTTGGGGGCAGCTCTTGACTTTGTGATTGGGTTCCTTTCAGTCCTTAAACCATCACACCAGCCGACAGTGTCAGCTCGGCCGCAATCATCGGTGGTGCGCCTACAGCCTGTGGAGCTACCTGCTTCTGGGCGCCTGTCTCTGCCTGTCGGTACAGGTTGTTGAAGCGTTTACAGCTTTGGACCCTTAAGCTGAGTTCCAAGGCTATGAAGATGTCATTCTTCATCAAGGTTGACACTTTTTGCCTCCGGTGCATTATCGTTCCTATGATTCTGCCAATCCATCAGTCTGCCAGAATTGACAGTCTTGGATCAGGACTCCTACTCCTAACCCGGCCTTTTTTCGTATGGAGACTCTGGAGTCCGTGTTGGGCTTATCGAGAAAGATGCTGGAATGCTTTCTCTCTTTGATTACGTCATCTCTGCTTTGCTGCTTATCTGCTCCCAGATAAGTTTGAGGACGAACAGGCTTTTTGTGTGTGCTGTCCAAGGCGCTCATGCATCTTCTCACACGCATGCCTGTAACACGGCTAACTTGGAATTAGTTTGCAGGGACTCTGTGCTGGACACAAGCCGTTCCCTTCTTGAAGGGCAGCGCGCTGCTCTTCGATCTGCCTCTGTCGGCGAGTCCGCAACTTTTCCATGGTTCCGTGGCGACCGTCCGGGGTGACTCCCTATGTCATTCCATAGATCAGCTGCTGCTTTGTCAGCATGGTCAGCCTTCTGTTGGAGGCAAGGGCCGTCCAAAGCCTGACAAGTACCCTTCTGCTTCCTCAGCAAAGCCAAGGGCTGATCCTCTTGCCGCCACTTCTACTTACTCACAGGGTAAGGGTAGGTGTCGGCAGTGGTCACCTCGAATTTGTCCCACGTTGAGGCATTCCACTCAGTCGAGAGTGCCTCTTCCAACACAAGTCCCTTTCAACATTACACGTTGGCAATATTTTTATACTGTACCAATGACCCAGACATAGCTGGTGCTAACTCTTAAAATATAGGGCCAAACACAAATTTTGCCCCCCAATCCCCAAAATTTGCATCTAAAACTAAAGAAAACATGTCCTGAAAGGCCCTCCACACTTCGCCCCTACTGCGCATGCGCAGTGTCAAGGACGTTCCGAAATTGGCGCCATTAATCATTCTAAGTTTGGTACTTCATCAGTTAACATCTGACTGATCTTTGTGCTTTTAAATCTCAGTTTAAATGATGCCAGACACATAAATATTAGTGAAATGGTGATTCTAAGGAGGATAGAAAAGGAAGAGAGGAAAAGAATGTGTGACAGAATATTATCAGGGCTGTAACTTAAAATTTTTTAATGAAATTATGTTAAGTTACCTATTTTCAAGGCAGCAGCCATTTTGTTGTCATTCTGATTATTTAGTTACACTGTTTTTTCAAGTGTTTTTCCTCTCTCCCTGTCCTTTAAGTTCCCCCTTGCTATTCTCCCATGCTTTTGGCATAGTTTCTGTAATTATTATTACTAAAATTTCTTGGGAGTTTTAGCTGAATAACAGAATGAATTCTGTTCTTTCCCCATGTTTACGTCTTCACCTACGGGTGGTTAGGCGTTGTGTTCTGCATCTACCATCTGATGTTCTGCAGTTTCTTCCCTGGAAGTCTCTGTTTTGCATCAGATGGTGTATTTTTGGTAACTGATTTCGGGCCTGGGTGCCTGGAGTCTTATTTTAGTGTTTTTACACTCATTGTTTACATTTACAACAGCCCTCTGTGTGAGGGGGGATTTCTAAATAATAATATCTTTATGTTATTTTAATCATAAATAGATACATTATTATTGTTCGTAAGTGTTGAATAAATTGTTTAAAATATTTTTAAAATTTTTGTCCACACTTAGGCTTGGGATCCATTGGGGCTCAACGTTACTTTTCAGAAACTTGGGCTGTTCTGAAAAAATATTTTTTCAAAATATTTTGATTTCAATTATTTTTTCTATATTAATGGATCATATTATTATTATGTATTTTGATTGCCAGGGGTTAGTGCGAGTACCAGGACTTGTTTTCTTTTCACATTGAAAGGATATTGATCAATTGTTTTAAGAGGAAGTCTTCCTCTGACCTTATTATCATTCTATATGTGGTCAGTGTACTCGCATTAACTCCTGTTCTGTATCGTATGTTGGGAACGACATTATGTATAGTAGACTTAACTTAGACGCTTTATTATACGTAATCCGCCTTACTGAGGCGTTATCATTACGTCTTCAAGAAAAGATTTACGGGATATTATTCTCAATGTAATTTCTTTTGAGGGCAGTAGTTTGTTCACGTATAACTCCGCCCTTCAGTGGCTGATTGGAGTTGGTTAGACGTGATGCAGCCCTAGCTACATCCACGCGTGGATAGTAGGTTAAGAACTCTCTCAGAGTCGCTTCGTTCTCGGAGGAGCTTCTCTTCGACGGCAACTTTCCGGCAATCCATGAATTGCTTGAATTATACATTCTCTTGTCTATCTAGTGTTACAAGAGATTCAGACTGGGGCAAACATTCGGTGGTTGACTCAGAGAGTGCCGCCGCAGTTGCCGGACCCGAGTGTGGCTGTTATGACGGTGCCAGTCAAACAGATTGGGATATATACTGATCCCTACGGATTCGAAGTGCCAGGGTCTTTGGGTTCCGCAGTCTTTTAGCTATCAGTTTAACTTCCGCGGAATAATGTTTTTTAGGCTTGCTTTATATCATTGCATGAACATTATTCAGAAACGCATGCCCAAATTCCTGTCCTTTAATTCGACAGTAGTGGCGTATCTCCGGAACCAGGGAGGCACTCTTTCGTTTCCGTTATTCAATTTAATGGAAAGAATCCGTCTGTTGGTTATAGTACACCAAGTTCAGTTTTGGTCCGTCATATTCTGGGTCGTCTGATTGTTTTATCGCACTCCCGTTCTCTTACGGGTCGCTTGTTGCTGTCAGAATGGACTCTCAACAAACAAGTATTTAATCAGATTTGCTATCTATGGGAGCGCCCAATGATGTTTTATTTATGACACAGCTTGCTAATCAATTGCAGACGTATGTGTTGGCTTGTCCAGATCTCTGAGCTAATACTGTTAACGCTCTATTGATCTATAGGACGGAATGATAGGATACACGTATCCTCCGGCGCTGTTGTTTTAGCAGGTATTGCTAAGATAAACAACCACTATACATTTCTGTTGATAGCATCTCTATCTTCACAGAGATCATGAGTAATTTACTCTCTTGTCTACTGTGGATCTTAACGTGAAATCTTCCTCTATGTGAGGATCTTTTTTCACTGGGTAAATCGTGTCATCTTTATCACAACCAGCAAGGTCGCAACCTTCATGTATTCCGTTGTGTGGTCCGTATTGCATTGTATGCACTGTACTGGACGAGCTTTGGACGCGATTTCTTACTATAGGAGATCCTCTTCTTCGCTATTCTATGCGACTAAAGTGGAGGCTCTTCCGTCGTGGTGTAGGGATCATTATGTTCATATGGTTGATCCCTCCATACTACTCATTGCTATTTTTTAGTATACTTGTTTCACAAGATCTACTGCAGCCTGTGTTATTTAGGTTATAGGTTTATGTTACCTCATACCTATGCACTCTACTATAGTTTACAATTGAGTCTTTTGTCTCTTTATCTAAGTCAGTTAGTAACTTTTTGATAAATAGACTTAGAATCTTTAGATTAAATTCCTATACGGATTTTAACTTCGGTTCTTATTTAGCTAAGTAATCATTTGAGCCTCTGGAAACAGTAGTTTTCAAATTCTGACCTTTTAGACAGTAATTCTGTTGGTTTCTCTTTTACTGTAGAGTCAGTGAGTTTCATGCACTATCGATGGATGATTTTCACTTTCGTAGTTTCGGAATCAATACTTCCGTTACTATTTAGGTTGGATTGTTGCATAAGAGTTAGGCTCCTATTATCCGGAACCTATTATTTTAAGGTCCTTCCGTCTTCGTATGGGCATAGGCCTTTACTCTTTCCGGGTACAGTTTATGTATTTATAAACAGATATCTGTTTATTACAAGGGCGTAAGCTTCTTCTGTCTTTGATGTCTAGTAGAAGGACGTTACGCTCCATTTTATTGTTAATGGATTCTATTAACTAGCGTACTGCTTACGGTATATCATTAGCTTAGCAGTTGTGCTTAAGATTTCGGCTCATGAAGTAAGAGTTCTTCTACTTCTTGGGCTTACATTAATAGTGTTGCTATTATAGATTTTTGAAGGCTGCTCATTGCGCTCAGCCATCCATTCATGAATTTTATCTCAGAAATATCGAGTCCATTTCTGGAGGCCTCTATTGTTAGGTCTATTATCTACTGCTCAGAATGTCATTCTCTTAACAGTTGCTACTATAGCTAGGTAGGCTGTCTGTTTCGGCAGTGTCTCCGTTCGGCTGCCCTCTTCGCTCTGGGCTATTTGACCCAGGGCAAGAAAAAGGGGGGGGGGGGGGGGAGGGTGTTCCCTTGGGTCACCTGTTTTTACTATGAAAACAAGGGGATACCTCCTCCGGAGTTAGTAATTCTGAGCTGTTATTGGGATGGTTGTTTAGTGAGAAGTTTAAGTTTATAAAATTCATTCAAGTCTTAGTTTTTAAAGTATAGCCTTTGAATATTGCATATGTCAACGGACATGATTATGCAATTCTCACACACTTTTAGAAGTATAAGAGTCTCTATTCTCTAGACTTACTTTATTATTGGCTTACTTTAAAAATTATTAGTATAAGGATTATTGGATATTAATAGAGTACATGGATGTATGAAGCTCAATTTTTGGAAGGTGTTGTATCTTTCTAATTTATCATAAATAAGAAAGATACATGTAAGGCCTATTACTTCTTTTCCCTACAGGGGATGACTCTATTTTATTTTATTGAGCGTATTCCATTTTGCTCTATGTCCTTGGCCCTCCAGCCTTTTTACTATTCAGCTATGTCTGGGTCATTGGTACAGTATAAAAATGTTAAAAAATTTATAGTAATTTATATATTTTTTATACTTACCAATGACCCAGACGGGGATGGCCCTCCCAGGAGTTGGGAACTCTTGCCTCCCCGCTGAGTACATAGCGCTTACCAGGCACTGGTTATTAGAATGATTAATGGCGCCAATTTCGGAACGTCCTTGACACTGCGCATGCGCAGTAGGGGCGAAGTGTGGAGGGCCTTTCAGGACATGTTTTCTTTAGTTTTAGATGCAAATTTTGGGGATTGGGGGGCAAAATTTGTGTTTGGCCCTATATTTTAAGAGTTAGCACCAGCTATGTCTGGGTCATTGGTAAGTATAAAAAATATATAAATTACTATAAATTTTTTAACTTTTGATCACGGAGATAGGCAATCTCCTGTCAAAGGGGGCAATCGAGATCATCAAGAACATTCTTTCAGTGGGATTTTATTCCCTCCTGTTCTTGGTGCCGACGAAGGACGACCGACTCCGACAGGTTATTGATCTGAGTATCCTGACCCTGTCTATCATTGCTACTAAGTTCAACATGGAGGCTTTCAGGTCGGTTCGCCGCTCCATTCCCCAGGAAGTTTTCTAGTTTAAGGCCATGCCCTTCGGCCTCGACCTGGATCCTTTGGCCTTCACCCGTCTGATGTCGCATGTGTTAGTCTTACATCGCACACAGTCCAGCGTGTCTTCTTCGGTATATCTAGTCGATATCCTCCAGAGGCATTCCAATGCTGCTTTTCTGGAGCCTGATGTCGTCACACTGTTCAGCCTGCTCATGTCACTAGGGTTCAGAGTCAACAAGGAGAAGTCGGACCTGGTCCCTTCTCCGTCGTTTTGTTGGGCTTCCGTACTCAGCTGGATACGGTGGCGGTTTCCCAGGCAGGGGCTGTGATTTTCTCAGCCTTTCGACCTGACTCTGTCCAGTCCACGTCCGCAACAGCTCGGGAGGCTTCCCCAGCTGCTTGGTCTCTGCGGTTTGGTGACGGATCTCATTCCTCTAGGTCAGCTGCATGTCTGACCTCTCCAACACTTTCTGCTCAGTCGTTGGAGGCCGAATGTCGATCCTCTGGATCTGGTGCTTCAGTTACTGGAGATCTCTTCCTCGTCACCATCTCCCCTGACAGATGTTCAGTGGATTATGCAGGGAGTTCTGTTGGACTTCCCCACGTCCGATCGTATACTGATGGCAGTCGCCAGCGATCTCGGATGGGGTGTGACATTGGATCCTCTAGGTCTTTCCCTTCCCAGGTCATGGGACCAGGATCCAGCAGCTCTTCACGTCAACCAGAAGGAGCTTCTTGCTCATCTTCTGAGTTTCCAGCAGTAGATCCCCCACCTTTTGAATTGTCAGGTCCTTCTGTTGTCCGACAATTCGACACTGGTTGTTTACATTCAGAACCAGGGCGGCACGCACTATGTTCCCATGTACTAATTGGTTTGGGATCTTCTACTGCTCGCTCAGGATGTCAACGCCGGGGTTGTGGTTCGTCACATTCCCAGTCGTCTGAACGTCGTAGCCGACTCCCTGTCCCGACGGGGCAGGTTCTTTTCCACCGAATGGATGCTCCACATGGCGGTGTTCCAGTCTCTTTGCGGGTTGTTCCCACATCAATCTCTTTGCGACTCGTTGGAACCATCAAGTGGACACTTTTGTGTCCAGATGCTCTGGCTTTCGCAGTGGATGCTCCTTTGGAACGGTCTTGTCGGCTACGCCTTCCTGCCGGTTCCGATTCTGCCTCAGGTTCTAGCCCAGATACGAACGAACATACAGTTGTCGAATCATTTCAATCGCTCCCCTGTCACCTTTGTGGGTGTGGGTCAATCTGCTCCGCTCTCGGTTAGCGGCAGTTCCGGCACGTCTCCCTCTACGTCGCGACCTTCTTTGCCACGGTCGCCCGAGGAGGTTTCACGTCGACCTGACTTCAATGTGCCTTTGCACAAGTCTTTTGTCAGGTCCTGTCTCCTCCGTAACGTTTTTTTCGAGACGAGCAGTGGAGTTGCTTTTCTTCTTAAAGGAGGCACTTCACTGGTTTAGCTTATGTGGCTTAGTGGAAGGTCTTCTGTCGAAAGTGTGCGGATCACTCTGTTGCTTCTACCACTCCTTCGATCACACAGAGTGTGGAGTTTCTGGTATATGTTTGATTCTGGGGGGTCTCCAGCCTGTTTCCATCAATGGGTACAGATCCATGCTTCAGAGACCTTTTTCGTAAGTGGGACAGCGTCGTATCGGCAATAATCCATGCCTCTCCAAGCTTGTTCGGCACGTTTCCTTGAAAAGGCCTAGGACTCTGCAGCTTACCCCAAGACGGCATCTTTCTTGGGTGCTGCTCTGCTTGGGGAGGGGGGGGGGGGGGTGCTGTTCAAGCCTTTATCCCAGGTGGATATGCGTTTTCTCACATACAAGACGGTTTTTCTGATGGCTTTTTCCTCATCCAGATGGGTTTGTGAGCTTCACGCCCTCTCGGTTGACCCGGACTTTTTCTGGAGCTCTCCCACCAGTGTTATATTTACCAGTGATTGCTCCTTTCTGGCCAAGAATCAGATACCGGAAACTACTCCGCCTCCTATCTGTATCGGGACTCTTCCTTCTGTTGAGGGTAAACACCCTTTGCTCTGTCCGGTTCGTGCAGTTCGCTTTTATCTCAATCGGACAATGTTCATTTGGAAGGGTAGGATCGATTTTCTGTCTCTTATTCCTGGTCGACAGAAGATCTCTCCTGAATCCATTTCTCGATGGATTTGTATTGCGACTGGTGATTGTATTACCAATCGTTTTTCTGCCACGAGGTGCGTGCATTGTCTACCTTTTGGGGCTTATACTAACTCCGTCATGTCGGATGTTATGCTGGCAGCCTACTGGAGAAATGCTACTGTGACAGTTGCAGGAGCAGACAGGGGACCTTTGTTCTACAGGCCCTCTTTCTTCTGCTCAGGCTGTTGTCTATCCCAGCCATTCGGCTTCTTACAAGGTCAGTTCCAGCTCTGTGCTGTTACTGCCCTTTATGTCTGTGCATTGCACATAACCATATGCCTCATCTCTCATTGTCTTTTACTAATGTTTGTGATGCTATGGTTTGATAGGCCTGGGGACCTCTTCCCCTGTCCACGGTTCCAGTGCAATTGGGTCATGTGTGGATTGGTTATGTGATTCCCTCCATCCTATTGTCTATTCAGCCTGTAGTAAACAATTGTAAGGTAGGTTGATAAGAAATTTAAATTTTATAGTAAATTTCCATTCTTATTATACCAACCGTAATTGTTTACATGCAGGCCCTCCCGTCTTCTTATTCGGGTAAGAATCCTTCCTCCCGCTGATCACATAACTCCTATGTTGGCAGACTCAAAAGAATGATTTATTGATGACTGCCTTGCGCACTGGTTAACGGAAGTCATGGGATTGTACTAAGAGAAGAGCATCCCCTACTGGGTGTGCGCCAATGGCGCTCGACCCAGTTTTGGCTTATTTTTTCGTGGTGTTTTTGCACCACTTTTTCTTTCCCAAATCTCTTGGGAAAGATCAAAATAGAGAGTATTTTATCCGAGTTAGGGTCTTCCACTGTAGTGCAAGCCTGTAGTAAACAATTGCGGTAGGTATAATAAGAAAGGAAATTTACTATAAAATTTAAATTTTCCTCCACACAATGCTGTTGAACCTCACCTGTTGAAAAATATGAGAGAATTATGATTTCTTATGCTATTTTGTTTTTTTGTTTTTTTATACTTTATTCGGTTTTGATTTTGCAGTATATATATGTATATATCTCGACCCGCTGTTGTACATGTATGTTTGTCCTGACCAAAAGCAAGAAAAATCTTGCTTGTGATTGCACTACTCAATTTCATAAACTGGAATTATCCTGTGTACTTCATATCATGTAATGCTTTCAGCAAGTTTTGTTTTGTGTACTACACAATCAATTTAAAATGTTATTGTTTCAGAGTATTTACCTGATGCATTTACAATGAACCAGAAGTTGAAATCACCGGGTGGATCGAGTGCAAGCTCTCGGGATGTGTCTCCTTCAAGGGAAAATTGTCCATTTACTAAGAATCTCAAGCCCCCAATTGTGATAAAGAGAGGTCCTAGAGGTTTTGGGTTTCAGTTCCATGCCATCAGAGTGTATCATGGGGAGACCGACTTTTATACACTTCATCATCTTGTTGTGGTAAGTTGACAAATCTTTTAATTTTTTTTTTATCATTTATACTTTTCATCATCAAATAGTTGGCAGAAAATATTTTTCAATTATCCTCTTTCCTCACATAAGAAACATTAGACAGATACAGAATTTTTTATAAATAACTTAATTTTGTGTGTGTGTGTGTCCAAAACATGGTTTATGTCCCTCAGTTGAAATGTGTATGCTAAGTTTGTTCTATTGATAGGTCATAAGCTATGTTTTGAAAGCAATATAATTGAAAAAATAAAATTGAATTTTGAAATTTTTTCACAGTGCCAAGTTGATGTGGTTGATACGTTAGGTAAAAGGGTTATCTGCAAATAAATCTTTGCCAAAAACAATTTATGAAACATTTAGCCACACAAAGCAGATCCTCTGTTTCTCATACCATTAATACCATTATGTGTAAAATTGCATGCGGGCCAATGGTTTTTATTTTATTTCTGTAATTATTTCTTTGACATCAAAAGTTCATGTTCGTGGTGTATGTTTTAGGCCTCAAAATCTACGGAATAGCATGGGGGTGGTGTATTTTGTCCCTTGAGAGCAAGAAGGCTTTGCAATGCTAAAGCAAGGCAATTTAACTTTGGTAAAATATCAAACATAAACCATTTAATTTTTATTTTTTTAAAGTTTAATGTGGTTAGAAAAAGAGAGCATGCGGCAGCCAAAAGGACCGTGCGGGAGGGCCTGAGAAACAGATTTTTATTTTTTTTGTAGGCCTTTACTGATCAGTTGCATTTTCTCTTGGGAAGAATTGGATTGGCAATGTGTTTTTTCACAGATATGTAATACAGTATGGTCGCCGTGGACTGGTCACTTTCCCCGGGTTGGCAGTTTTTCCACAGATGCAGTAATACATGTATAAATTTCGAACACTAATTACAGAAATAATCATCAAAAATTTAATTATGGAAGCACTGGGTACAACCCGGTGCTTCATTAATTAAAATTTTGCTAATGATGATTTTTATTACCTGGTAAATGTATGCATGAAGATCACTTCCCACATGTGGATTACAACAAATTCCTTGTACATGAATAAGTGAAGAACAAACTAATTTCTTGTCACCACAGAGGTTTCAATACATGGATATTTTATTTTGTCGATACGTGTACCAAAAATTGTTGTTGGGTGAAAAAAATCTAGATCTATTTAACCGACCATTCACAGAAATTTCTGGAACAGCACAGTTTGCAATGAGCAACTGCCGTCACTTCTTGCCCATTGGCGTATGTACGTAAGCCCATGCATACGTCCGTACATCCAAAATTTCCTTTGGCACACCACACAGGTTGCATTTATGATCAGATCGCTTTGAAACTTGGTATGCATGTTGGGGGTGATCTCTAGATGGGAGCTATCAATATTTTTATACTGTACCAATGACCCAGACTTAGCTGGTGCTAACTCTAACAAAACCAGGGCCAAACACAAATTTTGCCCCCCAATCCCCCAAATTTGCATCCAAAACAAAAAGAAATCATGTCCTAAAGGACCTCCATACTACGCCTCTACTGCGCATGCGCAGTGACGCAGACGTCCCGAAATTGGCGCCAATTATCATTCTCTGTTTGGCCCTTCATCAGTCAACATCTCACTGATCTTTGTGCTTGTAAATCTCAGTTTAAAGGATGCCAGACACGTAATTTTTGGAGAAAATGTGATTCTAAGGAGGATAGAAGGAGGAGAGGAAAAAGAAGTGACAAAAAATAATCAGGGCTGTACTTAAAATTTTTTGATGAAATTATGTTAAGTTGCCAATTTTCGAGGCATGGGCCTCTTGTTGTCATTCTTGCTAATTGTTGCACTGCTTATTCAGTGTTTCCTCTCCCCTAGCCTTCTAAAGTCCCCCCTTGCAATTCTCCCATGCTTTTGGCATATTTTTGAGAAATTTCATTTCTAAAATTTCCTGGGAGAGTTGCTTGGTTACAGAATGTTTTCTGTTATTTTCCCCATAGTTACGTTTTCACCCATGGGTGTATAACGTTTGTGTTCTGCATCTTCCATCTGATGTTCTACAGATTCTCCCCTGGGAGTCTCTGTTTTGCATCAGATAGAGTGTAATTGATGACTGATTCCGGGCCAGTTTTTTCAGTGCCTGGAATCATGTTTTCTGGTGTTTTTACACTGTTTGTTTTCATTGGCAACAGCCTTTTTTGAGGGGGGCTGTTTGCCTTTGCTGTAGTTTATCTCACTATAAGATACATTTATATTATCCGAAAGTGTCTCATTAATTATTTAATATAAATTTAAAATTTTTGATCACACTTTGCCATCGGATCCATTGGGGCTCAACGTTACTTTTCAGCAACTTGGGCTTCGCTGAAAAAATATTTTTTCAAAATTATTTTGTTTTGCAATTGTTTTTTCATTTATTAATGGATCATGTTATTATGTATCTTTGTGTCAGGGGTTTTTGCGAGTAACTAGGACTTATTGTTCTTTCACAATGAAGGGACGTTGTTCAAATTGTAATAGGAAGAAATCTTCCTCTGACTTTCATGATCATTGTATTAATTGTAGTCAGTGTTCTCGCATTAATCCCTGTCCTATATGTGAACATTGGGATGAGAAACATTGGAAACGAGTGTCACGATATGTTGTTTCTGGAGAAAGAGCGATGCCGGCTCTTTCTCCGCAAGGTCACTCTACTCTCTCAGTTTCTATTTCAGAGGAACCAGAACAGGGTGATGTTTCCATGTTATCTTCTTCAAGTGTGCGTCCGTCGTCACAAATGAATTCAGAGCTAGCGGCAAAAGTGCTCATGGAGATTAGACAAATGCCGTCCGCTAGCTCGCCCGGTGTAGCGTCCATTCACCGAATGGTTCGGCAGCCGGGTTCGTCCGATGCGGTCCAAGAGGAAATTTTGGGTGATGCGAGCACTATAAACATAATAGATGCACACCCAGTGACGGCGGATAGTAAGCGAGGAGGAAGCCTTTGAGTCCGGTTCCTAGCTCGTCCAGGTCCAGCCGGGCCGCGAGCGAGAGAGGCCCCTCTCTCGTACAACAACATCTGGGACCAGATGTTGTGGTACAAAATGTGTCTTTAGCGGAGCATACGTCCGTCGCTCGGGACGCTCCGTTGTATAAGCAGTCCGCAGAGACTATTAAGGCTTCCTCTTCTCGTCAGCGCACACGACCGCACCTGGGCTGCGTGACCGCCGATATATTACCAGCTTCGCCGATCAAGGATTCTTCGGCGACCAGGTCACACCATCCGGCAGCCAGGGATTCGAGACGTTCGGACGTTCGCATAGGAAAAGTATGCGGGAGCCATCTGATGCGGAGCTGCCCTCGGCGAAGCAGCGAAAGACTGCGCATCCGCAGGTCTCAACGCCGGACATTCTTGTGCAGATAGCACAGCTTATCGCAGCATCCCAGCAGCCGACAGAAACGGTGTCGGATCGAGAATTATCCGACGGCGCTGGGTCGGTACGCTCCGCCGAAGCATCGGGGGCGGACGACCGGGAACATCATGAGGTCCGACCGGATGGTGAAAGGGATACGGATGACTTGGAGCTATCCTTTCGGAACAACATAAAGCTGCCGTGGACTTCATCCGGCACTTTCTCCCTCAAGTTGTTCCGTCAGGCCAGACTGCTGCGCTTCCGGACAAGAGAATTATAGCGTCATTGGACTCTGAATTTTTTGAGCGGTTCAGGGACATCGCTCCCGAGTTTCCGTCGCAGTCCAATAATGTTGCAAGAACATTTGAATTATTGAACGACGCTATATTTAAACTTGCTTCCAGGACGGGGAAAGCAGGTTTCTTGTCCGCTAATACTCTCAACCTGCCTTTCATTAATGCAAGGAATAAATTCGATACGGCAGGACAGGGTATACCGAGAGTTCCTCTGCGTATGGACGACGAGGCGGAAGACTTAGAGCTATCATTACCGTCGTCAGCTTCTATTCCAACCACGGTGTTGGAAACAGCTATTGCGTCTAACAGAGCCAATTTAGATGCCTTATCTTACGCAGATCACCTTACTAAGGCGTTATCACTGCGCCTTCAGGGGAAAGAGTTTCAGGATATACAATCCTCTTTAAGACTTCTTTCAAGGGCAGTAGCTTATTCCACGTGTAACTCCGCCCTTTCAGTGGCAAATCTGGAGTTGGTTAGACGTGACGCAGCCCTAGCTACATCCACACTAGTGGATTCTAAGGTGAAGAACTCTCTTAGAGTCGCTTCGGTCTCAGGAGAACTTCTCTTTGACGGCAAGCTTTCCGCTATTTATGATAAAATTACAAAGAAAGCTAAGGATTCTCTGTTGTTCAAATCTGCTCCTAAGAAGTCGGATACAGCAGACACGAATAAGACAGGCACTTCTGGGTCTAATGCGCCCAAGAGAGGTTCCTATAGAGGTTCCGGTGCGTCCTCTTGGTCTTATTCGAGAGACCGTCAGGATAGCGACTCTCGTTCGGGACGTCCTTCAGGCCGGGACAATCGGTCGGACGTCCCGAGGTCGACGGGGCGAGGTGCGGGTCGTGGAAGACGTGGTTTCTCCTACCGCAGGCCTCGCAGGTCCAGGAGGTGATGGCTTAAACCTCTATCGCGCTCCGGTTGGCGGAAGGTTGTCGAGCTTTTCACAAGAATGGGCGTCGATTACGGACGACCCTTGGGTGAGAGGAGTGACTTCGGAAGGTCTAAAGATATCCTTCAAACGAAAGCCTCCATTAACTCGAAGTCCAAAGTGGACTCATCTTCCGTCAAATCCGCAGAAAAGAGACGCTCTGTTATCAGAGGTGCAGTCTCTTTTAATGAAGAACGCGGTAGAGGTCGTAGAAAACCAGGAATCTCCGGGATTCTACAGCCATCTGTTTCTGGTTCCGAAACCAGACGGCTCGTTCCGTCCAGTCATAGATTTGAGCTGGATAAACAAGCTGATCGTCGCTCCGAAGTTTTATATGGAGACGATTCGATCGGTCAGAGCGAGTATTCGGGTGAACGATTATGCAACGAGCATAGATCTCAAAGATGCGTACTTTCACGTCATGGTACATCCGACATTCCGAAAGTATCTACGCTTCGCAGTCCTAGGAGTGGTGTATCAATTCCGGGCGATGTGCTTCAGATTGAATCTAGCACCCTGGGCTTTCACTCGGGTAATGAACTCGGTAATGATCTACTTCCGAGCTCATTCGTCTGCGGTAACGTCGGCCTACCTGGACTACATTCTTCAGAGGTACGGCAACGAGTTAACGCTTCAGAACGATGTTCAGAATCTTCTTCTATTGCTCCGACGTCTCGGTTTTATAGTAAACGAGAAGTCGGATCTGGTGCCGTCCAAGTCATTCACTCATCTGGGAATGAGCTTCGAGACGCACAACAATCTCGTTCGTCTGCCGTTAACCAGAGCGAAATTAGTCAGTTGTTACGCTCGCTATTGTCTGCACGCAGACAAAGTCACGGCGAGAGAATTTATGAGACTGATAGGTCTGTGCGGAGCCGCCGCGGATCTCATTCCGATGGGGCGGTTACGCACACGTCCTCTTCAAATTTTCCTGACTCAGAATTGGAGTGTGAAAATTCATTCGCTCGATGTAGACGTTCTCTTGTCAGATCAAGTGAAACAAGAGATTCAGACTTGGGCAAACATTCAGTGGTTAACTCAAGGAGTTCCGCTGCAGTTGCCGGATCCGAGTTTTACCGTTATGACGGATGCCAGTCAAACAGGTTGGGGTGCATCATTAATCCCAACGGATTCGAGATGCCAGGGTCTTTGGGATCCGCAATTCCTGTGCAAGCACATAAACATCAAGGAAATGATGTCAATTTGGCTTGCGTTACGTCACTGGATGGACATTATTCACGATGCTCATGTCCAAATCCTATCCGACAATACGACAGTAGTGGCGTATATACGGAATCAGGGAGGCACTCATTCAGTTCCGTTGTTCAATCTAACGGAAAGAATCCTTCTGTTTGCGTTAGAACATCACGTTCTTCTTTCGGTCCGTCACATACCGGGTCGTCTGAATGTGCTAGCAGACTCCCTTTCACGAAAGGGTCGCTTGTTGCCGTCGGAGTGGACTCTCAACAAACAAGTATTCAATCAGATTTGCTACCAATGGGAACGGCCAATGATAGACTTATTTGCGACACATCTCAACAATCAGTTGCAGACGTATGTGTCTCCGTGTCCGGATCCAAGAGCATTTGCAGTAGACGCTCTGTCGATCCCTTGGGACGGAATGATAGGATATGCGTATCCTCCAGCGCCGTTAATTCAACAAGTATTGCTAAAGATAAAACAATCTCAATGCAAGATTCTGTTGGTAGCATCTCTGTCGCCACAGAGACCGTGGATAAATCTACTCAGGTGTCTGTTGTGGGACCTACCGCGGAAGCTTCCTCCACGGGAGGATCTTCTTTCGCAGGGGAAATCGCGCCAACTCCATAACAACCTGCAAGGTCTCAACCTTCACGTTTTTCCGTTGTGCGGTCCTTCTTGCATGGCAAGCACTTTACAGGATGAGCAGTGGACGCGATTTCTAACTGTAGGAGGACCTCCTCTTCGCTAAACTATGCGGCTAAGTGGAAGGTTTTTCATCGTTGGTGTAGGGATCATTCTGTAGATATATTCGATCCCTCTATACCAGACATTGCAAACTTTCTAGTATACTTGTTTGACGAAATCAAACTGCAGCCTGTTACTATAAAGGGTTATAGATCTATGTTATCTGATACCTATGCACATCATGATAGTTTACAAATTGGATCTAATGTCTCTTTATCGAAGTTGGTTAGAAACTTTTCGATAAATAGACCCAGAACTCTTAGATTAATTCCTAAGTGGAATTTAGCTTGGGTTCTTCTTAAATTGAAGGAAAAGCCATTTGAACCTCTTGGGACAGTAGATTTCAAATTCTTATCTTATAAGACAGCTTTTCTCTTAGCTTTCTTTTCTGCTAGAAGAGTCAGTGAGCTTCATGCACTATCGGTGGATGATTCTCATTATCGTAGTGTTGGGAACACTATCACCTTCACTACTAATGTGGGTTTTTTAGCTAAGAATCAGGCTCCTAATAAATATCCGGAACCTATTGTTATTAAGGCTCTTCCGTCTTCAGACGGGCGTAGGCCTTTACTCTGTCCTGTTAGAGCATTACGTATCTATAAACAGAGATCTCAGTTTATCAGAAAGGGACGGAAACGTTTCTTTCTGTCTTTGATGCCTAATAGAAAGGATATTTCAGTCCATTCTATTGCTAGATGGATTCAGTTAACTATCCGTACTGCTTATGAAGATTTATCTTCTTCTCAGCAGTCTGTGCTTAAGATTTCTGCTCATGAAGTAAGAGCTCTTTCTACTTCCTGGGCTTATGCTAATAGTGTTGCTATTACAGATTTAATGAAGGCTGCTTATTGGTCTCAGCCATCCACATTTATGAATTTTTATCTCAGAAATATTGAGTCCATTTCTGGAGACCTGCATTGTTTAGGTCCGTTATCTGTTGCTCAGAATGTCGTCCACTAAACAGTTGCAACTATAGTTATGCAGGCTTTCTTTTCCGGCAGTGACTCCGTCCGGCTGCCCTCTTCGCTCTGGGCTATTTGACCCAGGGCAAGGGGAAGGGGGGGGGGGGGGGGGGGGGGGGGGGGTGTTCCCTTAGGTCACCTGCTTTATAGTGAAAAGCAAGGGAATGCCTCCTCCAAGTCAGTATTTCTGAGTCGCTTCCGGGATGGTTTTAAAGTGTAATATTAATGTTTAAATTCATTCATGTCTTATTTTTAAAGTGTAGCTCGGTGTGAAGCATTTGTATATGTCAAGTGTCAAACGGGCTTTAATATACAATACTCGGACACTTTTAAATGACTATAAAGAGTCTCAATTCTCTGGACTACTTTATTTATTGGCTTGCTTTAAAAATAATTAGTATAAGGGTTATACTGGATGTTAATAGAGAACATGAATGTTATTGTGCTCAATTATTAAGGGTAGTGTATCTTTCTAATTTAATATTAAATAAGAAAGATACATGTAAAGCCTAATACTCCTTTTCTCCTTAAGGGGTTACCTCTTTACTATATAGTTGAGCTTATTGGATTTTTTTCTATGTCCTAGGCCCTCCAGCCTGTTTACTATTCAGCTAAGTCTGGGTCATTGGTACAGTATAAAAATGTTAAAAAATTTATAGTAATTTATATATTTTTTATACTTACCAATGACCCAGACGGGGATGGCCCTCCCTGGAGTTGGGAACTCTTGCCTCCCCGCTGAGTACATAGCGCTGACCAGGCACTGCCAGTAAGAATGATAATTGGCGCCAATTTCGGGACGTCTGCGTCACTGCGCATGCGCAGTAGAGGCGTAGTATGGACGTCCTTTAGGACATGATTTCTTTTTGTTTTGGATGCAAATTTTGGGGATTGGGGGGCAAAATTTGTGTTTGGCCCTGGTTTTGTTAGAGTTAGCACCAGCTAAGTCTGGGTCATTGGTAAGTATAAAAAATATATAAATTACTATAAATTTTTTAACTTTCTGTCATTTTCGTCAAAAAACGTTGCCGCTGGCATCAACCTTTGAACTTAGTTTAGTTAGACATCAATATTTCCCCTTGGCACAGTCTACAGGGCACATTTAGGATTGGATTGCTTTGAAACTAGGTATGCTTGTTTGGGGTAACTTTCAGATGGGAGCTATAAATTTTCATCCATTTCTGTCAAAAAAAGTTTCCATTGGCAACCACCTTTGATGAACTTAGTGCAGTTATGCATCAATATATCCCTTTGGCAAACCCTGCATGGCACATTTATGATAGGATCTTTATGATAGGATCTCTGTGAAACTTAGTATGCTTGTTTGTGGTGACCTCTAGATGGGATCTTATTTATTTTCTTCCATTTCCATCAAAAAAATGTTGCCGTTGGCAATGATCTTTGAACTTAGTTTAGTTAGGCATCAATATTTCCAATTGGCACCCCAACAGGGCACATTTATGATCGGATCGCTTTGAAACTTGGTATGCTTGTTTTGGGTGACTGCTAGATGAGAGCTATAGATTTTTTTCCAGTTCCATCAAAAAATGTTGCCCTTAGCAACAACTTTCAACTTTTCCATTTTGTCTGCCGATGATTTCCTTCAGAATACCACACAGTTCCCAAATTTGATATTATTGAGTTATAAGTATTTGTTTCATGCACACAAAAAAAATTCCTGCATCTCCTGTAGGAACCCCAGGAGCTAAAAATAGAAATATTTTCAAATGCCCATATTTCCCAAACCGCACAGAACAGAGAACTGTTATTTGTATGAAGTATCCTTTGGACCAGTAGAAAATTGCCATAAGTTGTGTCAGGGTGTACCGTCGAGGGAATCGAAAATTGCTGGTATATAGCATCCATCTAATTTTGTTCAAACCACGTACTTGGGTTAATATTTGGGCTCCCCTTGTTAAAATTGAACCCCTCGATTCATATTTTGACTCAATACAGAAGTCTAAATTTTGTCTTGGTGCAATATGAGAAGTACTTTTTAAAGAATCCTCTTCTCCAGAACCACACGTAAGAATCTCTTCATTTATGTTATACAACATTCAAGTTTGTTCAAATAAAGTCCCTCAGTTAATATTTGGGTTCTCTGTGGTAGCCCAAATTTTAACTTAGTGCAGTATGCGGCATAATCTTTACTAATCAGATCCTCCAGTAAGAATCTTTTGATCTTTGGAATACAGCATCCTTAGGGAGGTCAGATCTAAGTTTGTTCAAACCAAATCCCTGGGTTAATATTTGGGCTCCCTATTGGACCCTGAATTTTAACTTAGTTCAATATGAGGAATAATCTTTAAAACTCTTTTTCTCCAGAACCACTAGTCTGAAATTTTTGGGAATATGGTATACAGAACCCTTATAGGGTTCAAATTCAAGTTTGTTCCAATCATGTCCATGTTAATAATTGGCCTTTGTATGTGAGCCCAATTTTTTCTTGCTGCATCTTGGGGAATAATGTTTAAAATCTTCTCCAGAACCACTAGTCAGAATCATTTGATATATGATATACAGCATCCTTATGGGTGTTCAATTCATGTTTGTTCAAATTAAGTCCCTTGATTAATATTTGGGCTCCCTGTTGGAGTCTGAAGGTTTACTTGGCACTGTATGAGAACTAGTCTTTAAAACTATTCTTCTCACAAACCCCCAGTCAATCTTTTGATACACGGTATACACCATCCATAGGGGAGTCACATTCTGGTTTGTTAAATCAAGTTCCTGTGTTAATATTTGGGCTCCGAGTTTTGTTCAAATAAAGTCCCTTAGTTGATATTTGTGTTTCCTGAGGTGGTAGGAGTACAAATTTTAACTTAGGGCTATATTGGGAACATTCTCAAAATCTTCTCAGAACCACTACTCAGAACTTTGATATTTGGTATACAATTTTCTTGGAGAGGGGGGGGACAGTTTCGTGTTTGTTCAAATAAAGTCACTGAGTTAATATTGGGGCTCCCTATGGGAATATTCTTTAAAATCTTCTTGAGAACAACCGTTCAGAATGTTTTGATATTTAGTATAGACAAGCCAGAAAATAAGCAGACTGTCATCTGTAAAATGAGGTCACCAAAGGGTGAATTTCGTGATGCTACCCTGCACAGCAGGGTAGCATCACTAAATATACCCTCTGTGAACCTCAATCTGAATAAGGGTCTCAAAACTAAACAGAAAGAGGTACCCAGAGGCTAAATTGGCCCACTGTATGGGATAGCATCATCAAATTCACCCCTCTGGGGACCTCATTCTGCAAATGTCAGACTGCTTATATTTTTATACTGTACCAATGACCCAGACATAGCTGGTGCTAACTCTTAAAATATAGGGCCAAACACAAATTTTGCCCCCCAATCCCCAAAATTTGCATCTAAAACTAAAGAAAACATGTCCTGAAAGGCCCTCCACACTTCGCCCCTACTGCGCATGCGCAGTGTCAAGGACGTTCCGAAATTGGCGCCATTTCTAAGTTTGGCCCTTCATCAGTTAACATCTGACTGATCTTTGTGCTTTTAAATCTCAGTTTAAATGATGCCAGACACATAAATATTAGTGAAATGGTGATTCTAAGGAGGATAGAAAAGGAGGAGAGGAAAAGAATGTGTGACAGAATATTATCAGGGCTGTAACTTAAAATTTTTTAATGAAATTATGTTAAGTTACCTATTTTCAAGGCAGCAGCCATTTTGTTGTCATTCTGATTATTTAGTTACACTGTTTTTTCAAGTGTTTTTCCTCTCTCCCTGTCCTTTAAGTTCCCCCTTGCTATTCTCCCATGCTTTTGGCATAATTTCTGTAATTATTATTACTAAAATTTCTTGGGAGTTTTAGCTGAATAACAGAATGAATTCTGTTCTTTCCCCATGTTTACGTCTTCACCTACGGGTGGTTAGGCGTTGTGTTCTGCATCTACCATCTGATGTTCTGCAGTTTCTTCCCTGGAAGTCTCTGTTTTGCATCAGATGGTGTATTTTTGGTAACTGATTTCGGGCCTGGGTGCCTGGAGTCTTATTTTAGTGTTTTTACACTCATTGTTTACATTTACAACAGCCCTCTGTGTGAGGAGGGGATTTCTAAATAATAATATCTTTGTTATTTTAATCATAACTAGATACATTATTATTGTTCGTAAGTGTTGAATAAATTGTTTAAAATATTTTTAAAATTTTTGTCCACACTTAGGCTTGGGATCCATTGGGGCTCAACGTTACTTTTCAGAAACTTGGGCTGTTCTGAAAAAATATTTTTTCAAAATATTTTGATTTCAATTATTTTTTCTATATTATTGGATCATATTATTATTTTGTATTTTGATTGCCAGGGGTTAGTGCGAATACCAGGACTTGTTTTCTTTTCACATTGAAAGGATATTGATCAATTGTTTTAAGAGGAAGTCTTCCTCTGACCTTATTATCATTCTATATGTGGTCAGTGTACTCGCATTAACTCCTGTTCTGTATCGTATGATTTCGATGACAATATGGGAAGCGTATGTCACGGTATGTTGTTGGGGATTTGGACACTCCGGTCCTTTCCCCGCAGGGTCACTCTACTTTATCAATTTCTATTTCAGACGATCAAGATTAGGGTGATGTATCTGTGATGTCTTCCAACAGTGTGCCTCCGTCGTCACAATTAATGAAGGGCTAGCGGAAAAGTGCTCATGTAATACGCCAATTGCCTAAGAGGACCCTAGTAGGTTCGACGGCCTTTGACGTCCGCTAGCTCGCCCGGTGTAGCGTCCATTCACCGAATGGTTCGGCAGCCGGGTTCGTCCGTTGCGGTCTAGAAGGAATTTTGGGGTGATGCGAGCACTATAAAATTAACTTAATGCACACCCAGTGACGGCGGATCGGAGGGAGAACGGAGGAAGCCTTTTATTCCGGTTCATAGCTCGTTCCGGTCCATCCGGACGGCAAGCGAGAGAGGCCCCTCTCTCGTTCAACAACATCTGGCCCCAGATGTTGTGGTACAAATGTGTCGTTAGCGGAGCATACGTCCGTCGCTCGGGACGCTCCGTTGTATAGGCAGTCCGCTGAGACTGCTAAGGCTTCCTCTTCTCGTCAGCGCACACGACCGCACCTTGGCTGCGTGACCGCCGATATATTACCAGCTTCGCCGATCAAGGATTCTTCGGCGACCAGGTCACACCATCCGGCAGCCAGGGATTCGAGACCGATGGACTCCGGACGTTCGCATAGGAAAAGTATGCGGGAGCCATCTGATGCGGAGCTGCCCTCGGCGAAGCAGCGATAGACTGCGCCTCCGCAGGTCTCGACGCCGGACATTCTTGTGCACATAGCACAGCTTATCGCAGCATCCCAGCAGCCGACAGAAACGGTGTCGGATCGAGAATTATCCGACAGCGCTGGGTCGGTAGCCGGGGACTCGAGGCCTGCAGACTCCGGACGTTCGCATAGGAAGTGTGCGGGAGTCAACGTACACGGAGCTTCCAGCGGCAATGCATCGTAAGTCCGCTACTGCACAGGCCTCGGGAACGGACGTGCTTTCCTTAATAGCACAGTTTACCGCAGCATCCCAGCATCAACTGAATCTGGCGCATATATTTTATCCGACGATGCTGGGTCGGGACGCTCCGCGGAAGCGGGTACGGACGTCCGAAAGTTTCATCCGGTCCGACGGGATACCGAAAGGGATTCGGTGGATTTCAAGCTTTCCCTTTCGGAACAACATATGCTGCGATGCCGGATAAGAAACTGATAGCGTCGGTGGACTTAGAAATTTTTGGTTCGGTTCAGGGACATCGTCCCTCAGTTCCGACATAGTCCAATAATGTCACACAAACTTTCGAATTATTGAACGACGCTATATATATTATTATTTTATGCTTGCTATCCAAGCATTTCTGGTTTCTTGTTCGAAGAGTTATGGAGATGTCTTTCAAAAGTGTGCCTCTGTCGTCATAGTTAATGAAGAGTTAGCGGCAATAAGTGCTCATGGAATATGTCTATCGCTTACGGAGTGACATTCGCTAGCTCACCTGGTGTAGCGTACATTCATCGAATGGTTCGGCTGCCGGGTTCGTCCGTTGCGGTCTAGGAAGGAGATTTGGGTGATGCGAGCACTTTAATTACTTTAGTACTCACCCAGTGACGGCAGATTGAGGACAGATCGGAGGAAGCCAACAACATAGGGGACCGCATGTTGTGGTTCAGATATTTTACATTCGGAGCATATGTCCGTTGCTCGGGACGCTCCGTTATATTGACAGTCCGAGAGACTGTCTTTAATGCTTCCTCATCCTCACAGCAGGGCACACGACCGCACATTGGCTACGTGACCTCGAGTATCCGATCAGTTTCGGCATTCAGTGATTCCACAGCGAATAGGTCGCGCCATCCGGTAGCCAAGGGACACGAGGCCTATACACTCCGTTCGCTCGCATATTGGAAGTATGCACGGGGTAACGATCTCGGAGCTTCCTGCGGCAATGCATCGTAAGACCGCTGCTCCTCAGGCCTCAGTGACGGACGTGCTATCCGAGTTAGCACAGTTGTTTCGCAGCATCCCAGCAATTGACGGTTTCTCGGTCGAATCAGGAATTATCCGACGGCGCTGGGTCGGTGCGGTCCGCGGTTGCATCAAGCTACGGACGACCGAACGCTTTATAGGGTCCGACAGGATGGCGAAAGGGATTCGAAAGATTTCAAGTTTTCCCTTTAGTAGTATCGGAAGATGCCTTTCATATCTTCTGGCATTTCTTCCAGTGATTATTTTTCGGACTTCATTGCTGCGATCTTGGATAAGAGACTTATAGCGTCATTGGACTCGGATTTTTCGATCGGTACAGGGACTTTGTCCCTGACTTACCGACGCAGTCCAATATTGTCATTACAACATGTGTTTTATTTTTCGACGCTATATATTTATATATATATACAAGCCTGCTACTAAGCATGATAGCTTAGTTTCTTGTCCGCGTGGCTCATTTCTGCCATTTTATCTTTTTTACATATAGTTTATTTTGGCAGAGCAGGGCATACCGAGAGTTCATATGCGTCTAGACGGTGTGATTAAAGACTGCATATATTCTTTTTCGCCGTTTATGTCTTTTCCAATTTCAATGTTGGGAACGACATTATGTATAGTAGACTTAACTTAGACGCTTTATTATACGTAATCCGCCTTACTGAGGCGTTATCATTACGTCTTCAAGAAAAGATTTACGGGATATTATTCTCAATGTAATTTCTTTTGAGGGCAGTAGTTTGTTCACGTATAACTCCACCCTTCAGTGGCTGATTGGAGTTGGTTAGACGTGATGCAGCCCTAGCTACATCCACGCGTGGATAGTAGGTTAAGAACTCTCTCAGAGTCGCTTCGTTCTCGGAGGAGCTTCTCTTCGACGGCAACTTTCCGGCAATCCATGAATTGCTTGATTTATACATTCTCTTGTCTATCTAGTGTTACAAGAGATTCAGACTGGGGCAAACATTCGGTGGTTGACTCAGAGAGTGCCGCCGCAGTTGCCGGACCCGAGTGTGGCTGTTATGACGGTTGCCAGTCAAACAGATTGGGATATATACTGATCCCTACGGATTCGAAGTGCCAGGGTCTTTGGGTTCCGCAGTCTTTTAGCTATCAGTTTAACTTCCGCGGAATAATGTTTTTTAGGCTTGCTTTATATCATTGCATGAACATTATTCAGAAACGCATGCCCAAATTCCTGTCCTTTAATTCGACAGTAGTGGCGTATCTCTGGAACCAGGGAGGCACTCTTTCGTTTCCGTTATTCAATTTAATGGAAAGAATCCATCTGTTGGTTATAGTACACCAACTTCAGTTTTGGTCCGTCATATTCTGGGTCGTCTGATTGTTTTATCGCACTCCCGTTCTCTTATGGGTCGCTTGTTGCTGTCAGAATGGACTCTCAACAAACAAGTATTCAATCAGATTTGCTATCTATGGGAGCGCCCAATGATGTTTTATTTATGACACAGCTTGCTAATCAATTGCAGACGTATGTGTTGGCTTGTCCAGATCTCTGAGCTAATACTGTTAACGCTCTATTGATCTATAGGACGGAATGATAGGATACGCGTATCCTCCGGCACTGTTGTTTTAGCAGGTATTGCTAAGATAAACAACCACAATACATTTCTGTTGATAGCATCTCTTTCTTCACAGAGATCATGAGTAATTTACTCTCTTGTCTACTGTGGATCTTAACGTGAAATCTTCCTCTATGTGAGGATCTTTTTTCACTGGGTAAATCGTGTCATCTTTATCACAACCAGCAAGGTCGCAACCTTCATGTATTCCGTTGTGTGGTCCGTATTGCATTTTAAGCACTGTACTGGACGAGCTTTGGACGCGATTTCTTACTATAGGAGATCCTCTTCTTCGCTATTCTATGCGACTAAAGTGGAGGCTCTTCCGTCGTGGTGTAGGGATCATTATGTTCATATGGTTGATCCCTCCATACTACTCATTGCTATTTTTTAGTATACTTGTTTCACAAGATCTACTGCAGCCTGTTGTTATTTAGGTTATAGGTTTATGTTACCTCATACCTATGCACTCTACGATAGTTTACAATTGAGTCTTTTGTCTCTTTATCTAAGTCAGTTACTAACTTTTTGATAAATAGACTTAGAATCTTTAGATTAAATTCCTATACGGATTTTAACTTCAGGTTCTTATTTAGCTAAGTAATCATTTGAGCCTCTGGAAACAGTAGTTTTCAAATTCTGACCTTTTAGACAGTAATTCTGTTGGTTTCTCTTTTACTGTAGAGTCAGTGAGTTTCATGCACTATCGATGGATGATTTTCACTTTCATAGTTTCGGAATCAATACTTCCGTTACTATTTAGGTTGGATTGTTGCATAAGAGTTAGGCTCCTTTTATCCGGAACCTATTATTTTAAGGTCCTTCCGTCTTCGTATGGGCATAGGCCTTTACTCTTTCCGGGTACAGTTTTTGTATTTATAAACAGATATCTGTTTATTACAAGGGCGTAAGCTTCTTCTGTCTTTGATGTCTAGTAGAAGGACGTTACGCTCCATTTTATTGTTAATGGATTCTATTAACTAGCGTACTGCTTATGGTATATCATTGGCTTAGCAGTTGTGCTTAAGATTTCGGCTCATGAAGTAAGAGTTCTTCTACTTCTTGGGCTTACATTAATAGTGTTGCTATTATAGATTTTTGAAGGCTGCTCATTGCGCTCAGCCATCCATTCATGAATTTTATCTCAGAAATATCGAGTCCATTTCTGGAGGCCTCTATTGTTAGGTCTATTATCTACTGCTCAGAATGTCATTCACTTAACAGTTGCTACTATAGCTAGGTAGGCTGTCTGTTTCGGCAGTGTCTCCGTTCGGCTGCCCTCTTCGCTCTGGGCTATTTGACCCAGGGCAAGAAAAAGGGGGGGGGGGGGGGAGGGTGTTCCCTTGGGTCACCTGTTTTTACTATGAAAACAAGGGGATACCTCCTCCGGAGTTAGTAATTCTGAGCTGTTATTGGGATGGTTGTTTAGTGAGAAGTTTAAGTTTATAAAATTCATTCAAGTCTTAGTTTTTAAAGTATAGCTTTGAATATTGCATATGTCAACGGACATGATTATGCAATTCTCACACACTTTTAGGAGTATAAGAGTCTCTATTCGCTAGACTCACTTTATTATTGGCTTACTTTAAAAATTATTAGTATAAGGATTATTGGATATTAATAGAGTACATGGATGTATGAAGCTCAATTTTTGGAAGGTGTTGTATCTTTCTAATTTATCATAAATAAGAAAGATACATGTAAGGCCTATTACTTCTTTTCCCTACAGGGGATGACTCTATTTTATTTTATTGAGCGTATTCCATTTTGCTCTATGTCCTTGGCCCTCCAGCCTTTTTACTATTCAGCTATGTCTGGGTCATTGGTACAGTATAAAAATGTTAAAAAATTTATAGTAATTTATATATTTTTTATACTTACCAATGACCCAGACGGGGATGGCCCTCCCAGGAGTTGGGAACTCTTGCCTCCCCGCTGAGTACATAGCGCTTACCAGGCACTGGTTATTAGAATGATAAATGGCGCCAATTTCGGAACGTCCTTGACACTGCGCATGCGCAGTAGGGGCGAAGTGTGGAGGGCCTTTCAGGACATGTTTTCTTTAGTTTTAGATGCAAATTTTGGGGATTGGGGGGCAAAATTTGTGTTTGGCCCTATATTTTAAGAGTTAGCACCAGCTATGTCTGGGTCATTGGTAAGTATAAAAAATATATAAATTACTATAAATTTTTTAACTTTCAGCTCTGAGTATAGAACACCCTAGCTGGGCTCAGATTCTAATTTGTTCAATTCAAGTTCCTGAATTCATATTTTGGGCTTCCCATAGGGGACCAAATTTTGATTTAGAGTAATATGACAAACAATCTTAAAAATCTCCTTCTTTAGATCCACCTTTCAGAATCTATTGGAATTTGTTATACAACATCCTGAGGGTGAGGAGGAGGAGTCAGATTCAAGTTAAGTCCCTCAGTTGATATTTGGGCTCCTTAGTTTTGCCTTACTGGAAATCTGGGCATTACTTCTGTGGTAGCATCCCAATACTAGAAAAAATTATCAGACATGAACAACAGTTATAAATAATTAAAAGACTTCATTCCTCTGTAGTGTTGATTTGCTGATTTGCCAAAAGATGCTAATTAAATCTTTCTTTGAACAACTTTGGTCAGGTGAGCACCTCAGACCCTCTTGTTTACCTATTTAATTCTGTTATATTCTTTCTCATACTTAACAGCGCAGAAATTGATGAACAATTCATTGATGCAGCTTGTGCTGATATTTCAGTCAATCCAAAATATTAATAAACTACTGTAAAATCACAGTTGTTTCATTGCAAATAAATTTGTTAATTATTGTTGGGATTGTAATATAATGATATTTTCCTTGCAAGATAATGGTATTTATGATAAGTAAATTTCCTGGGCACTTTTTAATAACACTTCTTCAAAATTTGAATCATTTTGAGTTTTATTTTTCATGTGTGGGCTAACTGGTATGTATACAAAAAATCAGAAATGATGGTGATTGAAGTTTAACAAATTCGCTGGAAAGCACTAGAATATTTCCCAGAAAAATCTAGTGATGAACTGATTATCAAAATTTGCTATGAACCGATTACTGATTATTTCACTGCCAATTCTGCCAATTACGATGGTTGGAATAGGACAAAAAATCTGTTAATGCCTATTATACATGTACTACTAAATTTTGTTGACAAATTACCAATTAAAAATGTTTATTAGCACATTAAGTTCTCAGACTATGTTTAGTGCTAGGCAATTTAGCCAAAATAATATTTGCATTATTTTGGAAAGAAGATAGTGACTAACAGAAAATCACTGTATTGTTCTCTTGTGAAGGCTGTGTATCTTCTGGTTATATCATAGTATGAATACAGTAAAATGAGCTGTTTTACCCAGAAATATATGGACTACATATATTATTTGTGTCTCACAGGCCTTTAAATTCCGTCAAATTCATACCGTTAAATGGTGTGCCCAAATTACAACAATGTGCCCAAATTAGAGGGTATAACACATAGCACAGCTTGATCCTTTCTTGCTCATTTTTCTTCAAATTAATTCATCCTCAAAGGCCTTGATATCTGTATACACATTCTGCTACTCAAAAACAGTCTTAATTCCATGGTTTTACATACGTGTCTAGGCAGGTTTTTGCTACCAATATAGGCAGCCGAAACTTGCCAAGAAACAACTACAAATACACTTATAAATTTTACTTAGAGTTTACCGACCATTGCCCAGAGACGTCATGTTGGGGTACCTGTTCTATTGCAGTGGAAACTAATCAGAATTGGAAAAAGGCTCCCTAGATATTCGGAGACAAGAATACAACCCAAGGAAACCAGGAAATGACATTCCAGACAAACAATGTTGCAAAATGCAGCTGACTTGACAAGTCTGCTGTATCCCACAATTAGACCAATCTAAAGCCCTGTCTCAGTTTAATAATAACTTTGATGTAAAATGTGTGTTGTGAACTTGTGGCCATGCAGTGTCTACTGGGAGATTGGAACAGAACTAACAAGAATTTAATGTTCATTTTTCAACTTTTTACCTCCCTTGATATTTACTTTGTGGTCAACATTGCAGAGACATATCAAGGGAAGTAACTGAACTGAATAATGAACTTGACAAACTGAAAACCGTCAACTCATCACAATAATGTATATGTTCCAACAAGACACTACCCATAGTCTAAAACCTACATCGTGAAACACGAGAGGCTTATATACTAAACTTGTGATCGTTAAAAGTTGCCTTGTTCAAGGCAACTTTTAACGATCACATGTTTAGTAAATAAATCTCTCGTGTTTCCACCATGGCAGTGGATAAATAATCAATAAACCAGATAAACTCATACCATCTTTAAATTGGTTTGTAATTTTAACAACACTTCATCCGGAACACCGTCTGCTGCACACGTGAAACATCCAGAAAAATGAAGCGGCTTGCTAGTCACTCCATTGATGAAGCAATTACGAAATGGACGATGTCATTTCAAATATTCCGTGTTGTGACATCAGACGGTAACATTTGCCACTTGAGGCGTAAACATAAAATATACTAAGCGAGCTCTCATCCAATCAGAGAAGGAGGATTTTAGTCTTATTGGAACATATGATTTATTTTCTTACACTAGATTGGTAAACCCAACACACTGTAACAAAACACTGAGTTATGGAGAAATCCACTACTAAAATGAATGTACAAGTCTTCTAGCTGAGGGAATGTTCGATTCTGGTGTTTGTTGGACTCATTGACCACTGTGTTGATTATCCCTAGTAATGATATACTGTTGCATATTGTTAATGTTTATTGAATACTTAAAACAAAGAGTCAGCTAAATGTTTTATTATTTCAGAGTGTGGAACAGAACAGACCAGCATTTGATGCAGGATTGCGACCTGGTGATCTCTTGACCCATGTTAATGGTGAACCTGTTCAAGGGCTGCTTCATACACAAGTTGTTCAGCAGATATTAAAAGGTGGAGACATTATTCATATTCAGTGTGTTCCAATGGATAACACAACTATAAAAACTGGTTGCAAAAAGCGAACATCTCCTGGTAAAATGGCAAAAAGAGGAAAAAGATTTCATCGAGAAAAAAGTGGTGACAAAAAGAAGAGTCGGTCACTTTTTCGAAGATTAAGTTCTAGAAGAGCAGAACAGCACAAACATCCAAGCTCACCAATAACGCCAAGCAGAACATTCAATGTGTTAACACGGTCTTATTCATCTAGTGATAGTCCAACTGCATCAATAAAATCTTCAAGATCTCCACCGATGTCTACAACACCCTGGTCTCCAGAATCATCAAATTCGTCAAATAGTAGCTCACCATGTTCAAGTGGTCCAAATTCTCCTGCTAGTTCAGCTCATTTTTGTCGTCCGAGCACACTCCATGGGCTGAAACACAAAAGAACTCAGAGTCTGAAATCACCTCATCGAAGGAAGTCAATTCATAATATACCTCTTTCTCCACTTGCTAGAACACCATCTCCATCTCCGATGGCCCAGGCATCGACGTCTCCTACACGAAGTCCAAGCCCCCTTGCATTTGTTCATGGTCATCAAGTTGGTAGTTCACACATGACACAACAAACTATTCCTGCATATCTCAATTCACCGTCGCCTAATCATAACTTATCTTCGACCAGAAAGTCAGGATCGCGTCCAAAGAGCTGTGAGCCAGGGTCGCCTCTTCTGCGCAGGGCATTGTCCCCAGACCGACTGCATCCCAAATCTGCTGAGAAAAACATTAGCTTGTTACGTAAGTCTTCATTACAAGAGGAGAAGAGTTCATTTGAGGACTCTTTGTAGCAAAAATAAAGAATCTGTGAACAATAATGTATTATGTTCAGAAGCACAGAACGTGAATGTCTTGAAACATGAAGAGAATTTATGACCATCATCAATTTGCACCTTATACTCTTGTACAATTTGTCTTAATTTTATCAACATCACTGTTTTGAAGACTCTTGTTTTGGAAGCACCTTCAAGTGAAATCTAAGCCAACTTATAAAAGAAGTCTGGATTTGACTGGAATTATTTCCAAGATGATGTCACTTGCTAAATGAATTCTGATTGCTGCATGTGGAAGCATATTTTCAGTTGCCATTGATTTTTTCACTTTTAAATTTAGGCCCTTGAAAGTCGACATTGTTTCCCCAAATCATGATGAAGCCACCTGTCTGAAGTCAAAATGAAATTTTAAGTTTTAATTTAAGGCCTATAAAAAAATTCTTGTTTCTAATGTAATTTTTTCTCAATTTTGTCATGATGGAGTGAGTTTGTTTTTTTTTATTTTCATTTTGTGGGTGTGTGTTAATATACAGAAAAGACCAAAATATAGTTGGAATCTGAAATTTAACTTCTTGCACTATTATGTTCAAAAAACAATCTTTTCAGCAGTGGAAGTTCATAATGCAAATTCAAATGTAAACAACCGTATCTTGAGGTCTATCTTTATCAGTGAGCTCTGTTAAACAAGATACAGTTGGTTGGGCCATACAAAGTAGGGCTTCTGTTTCTCAGGCCATTATTTGTAAAATTGCATGCGGGCGAGCGTTTTTTTATTTTATTTTTTATTTCAGTAATTACTTCTTAGCCATCAAAAGTTCATGTTCTTGGTTCAAATTTTAGGCCTCATAATCTACAGAATAGCATGGGTGGTGGTGTATTTCATCCCTTGAGTGCATTCCGTGAGTTAAATTTAGATGAATTGTTTCATCAAATCTAGGCATGGCTGCTGAGGAGCAGCCATGATTAGATTTGCTGAAAAATATCTTTTCAATACTCAGCAGGGTAAGAGTTAATAGCCTGTTGATTGAAACCTTCGCTTGGGTTGATGGTGCTGAAAATAAGGAAACCAAAGTTTTTATTTTGCAAAGATTACTTTTGGTCCAATCATGTGCATGAAGTATCAGAAGATAAGACAGTGAGGACAAACTGCCATGTAAAATTTCCACACCTTCTGTATGAATTAGACCCCAAAAGGTAATGGAGTATAAATAATTGTGTGAGCTCTTTAATTACGAATTACTCCTGACAACCCCTGCATTACATTTATGGACCCGTTGGTCTATGAACATCCAGTGTGATACCAAACTGGAGCTGAACTTAAATTTTAAGTTTTTGGATAATTATGAATTGCCTGCTGTGTTTTCAAGACAGTATTGCCAAGACTTCAGGTATCAAATTTTCTTACTTAACCCTTTACCCAACGCAGACGATATCAAAATTTATTTTAACTATCATTTTTTCAAATTTTTCAAAAAACTTCAACAATGTGACCCTTCGTTGGAATGAGCTTGCAAATTCAGCAATCCTATATGAACTGCTGAATTTGCATATTACGCGGGTGGATGCGGCCGATTTGTAGGGTTAAGGAACCGGGGCCAGATGTTTTCCATTCAGCACTCACAATATCAATTGCTGCCATGTCATAAATTGGATGGTGAAGTCTTAATTTAATGTTTGGTATGGTACGTTCTCTGCAAGTGTGTACCACTCCACAAAATTAACGTATGGTTATACCTTCTATGTTTGAATTGGGTTCTAAACATCCCGATTCTATGTTAAATTGCCTTTGCATTCCCAAAATGTTTTGATCCCCACACTTATGTGAATGCACTCTGAGATAACACAAGGTGTTTAATATGACAGAACAGTACACTTTTGCAATCTGGCAAGAAGGAAATTTCAAATTTTATAATACTTCATAATACTCATAGAATTTCAGTAGATCTGTATTTCAGATATGTAGCCCAAGGAATGTGGGTTGAAAATTCAAATGATCTTCCACTTCAATAGAAAATAGCGACTCTTCTGAAACATATTAAACAGTAAACTGAAGGATATTCAGGGGTAAAGGTGTTCAATCATTGAGAGTGTGGTAGATTTTAATAGTTTGGAAATTGATTCAGTCACTGCTTCCACATGTGGTTATATATTAAAATGATTTTAAAATGTTTCACAAATTTCATGTCAATCAAGCCTGTATTCTAGGAAAAATTCTTAAAGCTATATTCTACCTTTTGTGAGAACCTGCGTATGTTATAAAATGGAAGAGTATACATCTTATTGATATTTTCTTACCTCAGTTTCACTCTCGTGTTTGTATCATTCAGGTTTTTCCATCCTTCATGTATTGATAGTGTTCTTACCAATTACCCAACAAATTTACCAAATGAATCCCATTGCAGATGCAAAAACTAGCTTTTAGCTTTACTGGTAATTGCAAAAGTATCTTAAACATTTCTTAATTATTTTTTTTTTCAGATTTTATTTTTACTTTCATAGGCAGTGATTTCATAGGATAAGGTCAGAGAGCATATTTCCATCAGAGGTTATAAGCATTTTTCTGTTAACCCTTTACCCAACGTAACGGCCAAAACCGGCCAGCGCTATTCTCAAAAATCGCCAATTAATTTTCAAAATATTTTCATTTTTTGTCTCAAAAACATAGGTTATGACCCCTCGTTGGAACGAGCTCGTCAAGCTCGTTCCAACGAGGGGTCATAACCTATGTTTTTGAGACAAAAAATGAAAAAAAATAGTTATTCAAGAATTTTTTTGCAAGTGTCGTCTGCTTTTCACGTTAGGTAAAGGGTTAAAAAAAAAAAAAAAATTGTGATCCTATTGAGAAAATTGTTTGAAAACCCTACTTGGCAAAGGTTTACACAAAATGAAGGGATAAGTAGAATGTAAGCAAGGATGTACACACAATGTTTGATTTTGATGACATGCAGTTTTGACTGGATTGAAGAATCTTCATGAACTTCTACCCAATAAACTTCCAGACATTAACTTTGAATAGACATGTTGGCTTAATTGGATAACACATTCATTAATTATGGAAGGGATGTAGTTAACCGGCTCTTTCTCACCATCCAACCGGAACAATCTTTTATGCCATAACTTTGACATTAGTTACTCGATTTCAATCAAATTTGATGAGCCACTTTCTTTTACCAATGTCTTGAATAATTTCGATAACCACCATTATGTAATGGAAATTAAGAGAGTTATTGCCCTTTGTTGGTTGAATTTTGCCTGAAATTTTATTGTATAGGCAATAACATCAATGATAGACATCAGATTTCAATAAATTTTAACATTCTGCTGTGTATTAATATAGTCTTGGTCACTTTGATAAAATGCAATAATTTCTAAAAAATTGGAGGAGTTATTGCCCTTTGTATATTCTAGTTTCATTGAATTATGAAATGTTTGTGATTATTTGAAAAATATTAGATTTTAATAAACATTATTCAGGGTTCCTGTGGATTACCCTGACACTCCCCAGTTCTCCTTTGTTTATAGACCTATTTGTCCTCAGTACATCCAATACAGGCATTGAATCTATTATATCTTGTTTGACAGAGCTCATGGAGCTCTGTCAAACAAGATATAATAGAATAAATGCTAAGTTTATCTCTAGAATACAAGAAAGTGACACAATCCCTGTTAATTGAATACTCCTGTTAATTGAATAATTTTCATTTGCAATGTAGCTATTAACAGGGTTCCACTGTATTGCATTTTTTCTTACCAGTTTTCCTCTTCACACTTTCAAGTAATGAGATATGATGTTTTCAAATGACCGTTCTTGGTGAATGCAGACTGAAATCCTATATGAAAGCAGATTTTTAAGTATTGAACAAGTAAATAAGTAAATAGTTTCATCCCACTCAACACTCCCAATTAATTGCAAAACTCGGATCTTCTATTGATGATTTGTTGCATTACTTAATGAATTTTTTTACTGTGATTTTAATAAAGCATTTGACTATGGTTACATATTTTATAATCAGACATAACAGACAATAAACTATTAATTAACCTATCAGTAGTTGTAGCTCCATTTCAGAATTCTCTGTTACTCTTTTTAAAAGAAAAAGTGGTTTATTTTTTTCTTTGTGAACCCCAGGCAGTGAGCCTGTGTTGGTTCACTGTGGTAAACAAGTTCTGCTTTACTGGTAAAATAGAACTTGGTAACCAATGTCTTGGGTGGAAGTCCTCTAAAGCAAAAGTATGAACGATTGGTTAAACTTGACTTTAAAATTATGTTGCGATCATGATATGGCTATAGATGCTGCCAGTGACCATAACCCTGAACCCATCGAACAGGATATCAAAATTTGTAATTATAATTCTTGTTTTTCGTAATTTTTCAACAAAACCATATCATGTGAACCCTAATTGGAACGAGCCCTACAAGTTCATTCAAATAAGGGGTCAAATTATATGGTTTTGTTAAAAAAAAATTTAATTTTTTTTTTTTTGTTTCAACTGCACAATTTGTAATTACACAGGTGAATGCAATCAAATTCTTAGGTATGGATTAAACACCCCAAAATAAATAGTGGTGAAATTTGAATTTTTGTAATCGGTTTTAATTCGATCTTTGACCCAACAGGTTCTCACAAAATGTACAGTGAATAGTTTATTTCTACATAAGTGTCATCTGTTCTGTGTTGAATGTTCAAATTAAGAATATGAAAATCTCTACTTCATTATCATGACATCATATTGTATATTTTTCATCATACTTTAGAATTAGTATTTTTGTATTATAAACGTGTAATGTATTACTGTATATATATATAAATATATCTATATATATTGTTGAAGCTATTTGAGCAGTTGTCATGTTAATTTGTTATGCACTGTTGTCTTTCAGCAGTTTCACTGTTACTGAAACTGTATATTGTCACCACTCATTTCTTTCCTTCTTCAGACGAGGACCACATCATTGTTGAGAGAACTGTATATCCAGTGCACCAGAAAAATGGCTGCCGCAAAAATGCCTGTGATTTGAAAGCAAAAAAATGAATTGGGATAGAATGGCAGCAATAAAAATTGATGATTATAAATTTAGCCCCAGAAGACTATGGATGGATTAACTCAACTTGCCCGTGTTTCCTAGTCAAGTCTAAGCTGCCAAATTGGCAGCCAAGACTTCACTAGGAATCACTGCTGTGCCATTTATAACTAGATTTGATGTAATGAATAATTTTTCAAAAAATGCCAGGTCCTTTTATTGTTAAACCTACTTTATGCAAAGATTTTAATCTCACAGAATTTAATTGTCCCAGATAATTTTCCACCAAGAAAAAAAGTTGTTCAAGTGCACTGCTGCTCTTTGTAGAATTCTTCTTTCAGCTGCAACAGGCTGTTCATATGTGGCAATGTTTATCAGTTAATGTGTTTGTCAGTCTGTAAACTCAGAATATTATAAAATACTCATCAGATAATTGCATCTAAGTACTTAATTCTACAAACTGCACCTCAGAAGAAATCAGCGACACTTGTCTTTTTCAAATTTCCCGGGAGCTACAGAATTAAGAAAGGATGCTGGTTTTGTTTACAATGGCATGGTGGGGGTTCGAACCCACACCAAGAGAGTTTCCTTCGGCACCACCGCCTAGCGAAACTATACTGACCCACACACACCACTCGGCCAGAGTGGTGTGCCTGGTTCAGTATGGTTTCTCTAGGTAGTTGGTGTCGAAGGAAACTCTCTTGGCGTGGCACCAACCACCTAGCGAAACTATACTGAACCATGTACACCACTAGGTGTTCTTCAGAGTATTTTTGGCAGAGTTACTGCTCCTTAAGGGCTTCAAATTTGTTTCATTTTTACCATCCTTTACAGCTTGGGTCCAAACTTACAATTTTTGGGAGGATGTGGGGTGGGGATTTTTTATTGTCATCAGTGATTTTATTCCTGAACACTGCCATTTTATCTCATCATTGCTTTTCTGCCATTTTTGTCACTGCTGTTTTTGTTGATGCCATTTTCGTCACTGCCATCTTTTCATAAAACTACATCCTTACCTATGGGTCATCCATCTGTAATCAGTATAACTCAACCTATTCAGTGTAAATTGTACTGGAAATTGGTATGATTATGCTGACTGAACAGTTGACTTGTGTGTGTGCATGTAAAAAAAATATATCTCATTCATTGTGCACAAGCTGGCATACATATATTGACACTAGATTGTCAGTATGATGGCATGTATACAAATTAAATGCTAAATTAAGGATTCATTAGGCCTCAAAAAGTAGATTTTCTGTTTCTCGGGCCATTTTTTGAAAAGTTGCATGCGAGCAGGTGGTTTATATTTTATTTTTTGTAATTATTTCTTTGCCATCAAAAGTTCATGTTCTTGGTTGTGTTTTATGTCTTAGGTCTCACAATCTACAGTCCAGAACAGCATGGGTGGTGGTGTATTTTATTCCTTGTGTGCAAGAAGGCTTTGCAATGCAAAAGCATTGCAAAGCCTTGTTGCCTCAAGGGACAAATTTATCAATTTTTTTAACTTAGGTAAAATATCAGACATAAACCATTTAATTTTTATTTTTTGAAGTTTACATTGGTTATAAAAAGAGAGCATGCGGTAGCCAAAAGGACCATGCTGAAGGGCCTGAGAAACAGATTTTTAACTTTTTTAGGCCTTATTTTTACATTTTCATTGTTCACTTTAAACACATTTCAGATTATTCAGTTGAATAAACTCATGGCATTCAGGGTTTCTGATTTTAGGCTCTTGATGTGGCTTAGATTCTATGATGTATGGAAAAGTCCTCAACCCTCAGAAACCTATTTCCAACTTTGATTTATTTTTCTGAAACAGAGTAGGGGTGCATTTTTTGGGGGGCTCTCTAGAAGATGCCCAGGAGATCTCCATTTGCATTCAATTGCTGTGTGGAATTCAATTTTCCAGTATTTCTCTTGAAGCAAAAAGCAACAGGGTCGAATATATATAAGAAGAATTCAAATTGATGTGAAGTCATTGAAATATGTGTAACTATGAAAATGAAATCTAAGGTAAAAAAAAATGTTTTGATTCTCAGGCAATCCCTCACTGAAATTGAATCCCCTCATTGGTTGTTTTTATTGCCTTGCAACGTCTTTCAGTGTTACTACAGAATCAGGAGACTAGAAACTTTTTATGTTTTTATTGATGTATGTAACTGAAATCTGAAGAACATAACTAAAGACTGTCTAGAGCCTGTGACTTTGCTGTTATTTCTTGGCAAGTCTTTGTTGCCTATGTAGGCAGCCAAGACTTTCCTAGAAATGACTACCAGGGTACTTAGAAACTTGTAAGTTTCCCAAGAGACCGCATGTTGGGGCACCTATTCTGTATATTCCATGTGTAAAAAGACAAAAGGAAAGCCTCCCAATCCATGCTCATTATATGCAACAAAAAAAATAAAAATTGAAAAGAAAACCCTCTCTCCCTCAGTGATTGGACAAAAAATTGCCTGAGGATCAATTAATTTATTTCATGTGGCCTAATTTAGCTCTTCATTTAACTCTCCCCACTATTTTTATCCCCCACCAAAATGAAGTTTGTGGGGGATACAGAAATGGGTTCCATCCGTCCATTTGCTCATCAGTCCATTTGTTTGTCCGTAACAACTTTGGACCAGTGTATATATCTTTTGTATGCTGATGGACCATCAACCCCCAGCAACTCTGTCCCCTTTTTAGTAAACCACTTCTTGGTGGGGATACTGGTGGCATTACATCTTGTTGATCTTGTTTTGTGTACTGATCTCCCTCTATCTTATTCAGTAGAAAGAGTAGAGCAACCATCAAAGAAGATGTTTTCATTCACTTTATATTATTATATCTGCAAAAATAAAAACTTACTTACACATCAAGAACTTTATCTTGTGAATGATGTTACTTAACCCTTTACCCAATGTAAAGGCCAAAACCGGCCAGCACTTTTCTCAAAAATCGCCAATTAATTTTCATTATTTTTTGTCTCAAAAACATAGGTTATAACCCCTCATTGGAACAAGCTCGTCGTGCTCATTCCAATGAGGGGTCATAACCTATGTTTTTGATACAAAAAATGAAAAAAAAATGGTTATTCATGAATGTTTTTTGCAAGTATCGTCTGCATTTCATGTTAGGTAAAGAGTTAAAATAATAAATTTGGATAACATCTGCTTTGGGTAAATAATTAAATACCTGTATTGAATGTAATATGGCAGTATTTTCTTTTATAATGCTGGTGGAACTTAGGAGCATCTTTTCTTTCCTGATAAAATATTGTTTTCAGCTCAGACAGTGTGATCTCATTTACAACTGATCTGGTAGACATTTACATATACCGTATTTACTCTATGTATTGGGACAGCTAAAAATAATTATTTTCACAGGTGTCCCAATTCTTAGAAAATAGGGAAAGAACACAGCCTGGTCTTGATTTGATGCTGAATAAAGTTGTGTGTGATTCGTTTTTCCATCACTGTATACGAAAAAGGCCGTCCAATTTTTTTTTATATTTTCATTTTTTGCTTCCAAAACATAGCTTATGATCCCTCATTGGAACGAGTGTATTGCGCTCGTTCCAATGAGGGATCATAAGCTATGTTTGGAAGCAAAAAATGAAAATTTTTAGTTACTCAAGAATTTTTTTTATGAGTGTCATCTACTACTAGCAACGGGCCTACTGGAAACAAATCTCCTGAATGTCCCAAACTTTGGAGCATAAAAAAAATATAGTTTTCTGGAAAAAATGTGTGTCCCAAATCATAGAGTGTCCCAATACATAAAGTAAATATGGTACACTTATATGTTAGACCAGCTGAATTTCGAGAACCCAAACAAGCACTTCTGCAGTCTGTGGGCAAGCCTGGAAATAAGCAGACTGTCATGTGCAGAATGAGGTTCCCAGAGGGTGAATTTGGGGGCTTGCTTTAGTCTAGATTTTTTTCAAATTTTGCCTCCAAAACATCGCTTGAATAAGCTCGTACTGGGCCACTCCTTTGCACTAAAATGTCTTACTGGTGAATTGTTCAGCAGAAACCTTCCTTGGAATCCTCAAGTGTCACTTGCTTTTGACTCTTGAATCAGTCACTTAACATCATTTACTCGACTTTGATTCCAGTGGCCTTGTATGTAAAGGAATATGTTTTTGGGTATGCATGTTTTCCACCAATGTGATTTCCTGTTTGTCTCTGTTTGTTGGGATAGTGGGATGGGAAGGGGTTATTCTCACCCTTATATCCCATACCAGATTACAAAAGTTGGAAATTGCAAGAGATTCCAGGCATGAAAGGCTGAAAATCCTCAACTCCAGTAGACTCGAAATTTATCGGATTCAGAAAGATTTTTGCCTTTTCGACTGGAATAGAGTACAATTTTAGAGATTTTAGGTCGAAAACTGGAAGATTTCCTGACAAATATGTTGGTGCCGTCAGAATTTTGGACTCTGAATACCATCGGTTGAAAACATGTTACTGTGGGGTTCTCCTGAAATTGGAACATTCCACTCAAGGGAGTAGTGCAGTGGAAAAATTCCACGTGGATCACTTCTGTTTGAAATGAAAAATCCTCTTGATCGTTTCCGTCAAGCCTATCATTCATTCACTTCACTGAAAAATTGCTGTGAAGAATTATATTTGGTCTGAAGGGCAAGGAAATTATAAATTTACAAACAGAAATATTTGTTCAGACCTCACTGTTTTGTCTATCCATCGTGAACTTGAATTATCATAAGTTAAATGTTGCTTGTGTAACCGTAATATTCAAAAGTAGTTTTTGCAACTGAGAATTGTGCATCTTTTAGCAGTATATGGGTGGGGGGTTGATGTGTTATGTTTGTTGTTTTATGTCTGATATCTGCATTGACTTTGAATTATTTGTATATTTACTTATTTGCTTCCGTCCAACCAAACTCTTTTTTACTGGGCAATGTCTGCACATATTGGAAAACAGTTTCTTGCTCCAGTGTCATTTGTTGCTGATTTGTTTTGTTGTTCAAACTTGTTACAAATAAGTTGTAAAACTTCAGTTTTTTGTCAGTGGAACTTTATATAACAACCAATATCATGTAACAAATATCTGGGTTCTTGAAGTGCTTAAATTTGTTTTAAAATTGAAATTCCAGGTCCTTGAAAGTCCTTGCAAAATAAATTTCGGTATTTACTTTCCTTATCCCCGATGGGAACCCAAGGAAGTAAAGCGGTGCATGTTTACTGTGGTCAGTCAACAAGCTCTGTTTCACTGGAAATATAAGACCCAGTTATCAATTCTTGAGGTGAAAGTCCTCTAAAATGGGCAACATTGGTATAAACAATTGACTAAATATGACTTTACCTTCATGTTGTAGTCACGATAAGCCATTGTACAGAAATATCTTACCTTAACCCTTTGAATGGTAGTGGCATCTTCCATATCAGTTTATTGGCAGCAATGGGAAGAGTCCATATTCTTTATTTGGGGGTAGACCAATTAATATTTTCAGCCTGGGGGTTGCACGTTGAAAATATTGATTGGTCTACACCACACCTTCACTCAAAAGTCAACTACTTAATGAAATTATGAAGTATCATGCTACTGGGCCAGAAAAGCGGCCTCTGAGGTTTAAAGGATTAACCCTTTACCTAACGAATCGCCCGCATCCGCCCGCGTAATTTGCAAACTGAGCAGTTGAAAAAAATATTTTTTTAAAAATATTTCAACAAAACCATATCATGTGACCCCTCATTGGAACGAGCTCGATGAGCTCGTTTCAATGAGGGGTCACATGATATGGTTTTGTTGAAATTTTTTGACAAAATTTAAAATATAGTAATTAAAATAATAAATTTTGATATTCTCTGCGTTGGGTAAAGGGTTAAGCACCAACAAATAAATAAATAATATTACTTTGCCAGGGCTTATATTTCATCTAAAGTTGTGAGAATCCATTTGGATTCTGGCAAAACTGGTTGCTTCATACCTGCTATGAGTGTCCCATGATCCCGTGAGGCCACCATGGTTGAACTTGAAACCCTGTTATGTACTGATAAAACATGTTAACCCTTTATCCAACACAGCTTTTTAATTTTTAAAACATAAATTAAGTTTGATAATTTGTAAACAAATAAACAATATACACCAGTAAAACCTTACAAATATGGATATCATTGGAACCGGCTCATTGAGCCAGTTCCAATGACAGCCATATTAGTACAATTTTATTGACAAAGTGTCAGGATATATCAGGTCATGTTAGCCTTGTATTGGTTAATTTGCTGCTGTTGTGTTAGGTAAAGGGTTAAATTGGCTCAATTCTTTTCACACGAATCCTAGGAGAGGTGCAGCGAGAATCTACATGGATTCTCGCTGGTTTTGTTGCGTGAATCGATTCTTGGATTCTCATCGAAATGTAATCCCTGCTTCAGTTACATTTGTCAAAATATATAAACTTTGGCATTTGTGGACATATATTGCATTTTTATCCCATGAAATAATAGCTGTGCCTTAGGCTGATCCCAGGGAAGCTCTCTGAGACATCAGAATGAGATGCAGTTATTACTGGTTTGGAATACATGTAAAAACAATTGTCAGCTGGTAGAAAGCTCAATTATTTTTGGTTATTAAAATTTGTTCACAGGTCTTTGTCTTGTTGCAATTTATGGTGGAATGCCTGCAATATGAAGCACACTCACTGAATATGAAGCTTTCAAGTTTCAGTGCTTGCACTTAAGAATAAAGCCTCAATATAGGCTTCCTGCACTCTAGTTGCTAACCAGTATGTATACAAACACCCAGGGATAATTTTAGACAAAGATACTGGGTAGTGCTTGGAAATTCCTCTGGAAAGTCCTTGCAAAACCTAGATCGTTTTTCTTTCAAGGGAGTACGAACCATGAAGGTGTACTCCAACTATTAAATAGGACCCGGTAACCAATGCCATCAAATGGAAGTCCTCCAAATATGAACAGCATATGTAAATGATTGGGTAACTTGACTTTATACCTTTGTTGTAGTCATGGTCATTATGTAGGCCATAGATGCTGAAAGTGACCTTAAAATCCAATAAATAAATAACTATTGTGCGGCAAACTACTCTAGGTTGAAAATTTGAAACAGCAGTTTTTAAGAATTGCTTAATACATTGTTCCCCAAGTAAACCCTTCCTGGGAAGTGAAGCAATACTTGTTTACTGTGGTAAAGTAAACACTTCTGTGTGCACAAAGTAAGTCAGCACTGTGCGAGCTGGGAAATAAGCAGACTCATCTGCAGACTGAGGTCCCCAGGGCGTGAATTTGGTGATGCTACCCTACTGTGCCAAATTTACCCTCTGTGAATCTCAATCTGAATCAAGGTCTCAGGCCTGAAGAGAAAGAGGTACCCAAAGAATAAATTGGCCCACTGTATGTGACAGCATCAGCAAATTCACTCTCTGGGGACCGCATTCTGAAAATGACATATTGCTTATTTCCAGGCTTGGTACTGTATGTGCAAAACATACTTTCATTTGTGCACAATCAGCTGTTTGCCCAATATTTTTCATTACTTGTTTTTTTGTCATATGAGTTGTCAATATTGAAAATAGATTTGGTGATGAAATGCTGTTATGGGCAACACTGTTCCCTTTCTAACAGTGTTTCTCATAAGAGCCTGTCATCAGCCTAATCCTTAACCTAACGTTCTGTTTTACTGCTAAAATAGGACCCAGTCACCAATGCTTGGGAGGTGCAAAGCTTCTCTAAAATGGGCAACATGGCTTATTAACGCTCACTACTGGTCTTGAGTTAATACTCATGTTGTGGTCATCATTAGCCATTGTGCAAAAATATGTGACCTTAAACACCAATAAATATATAAATTAACCTAACGTAATATTCATAACCAAACAATGCTATTTACAAAATTCATCAATCCAATTTTATTTCAATTTTTGTCTCGAAAGCATAGCTTATGATTCCTCATTGGAACAAGCTCATCGAGCTTGTTCCAGTTAGGAGTCCAAAGCTATGTTTTGAGGCAAACAGCAATAAATTTTATTTACTCAATAAATTTTTTAAAGTGAAGCATGCTATTCGTGTTAGGTGAAGGAATATTAATAAAGAATATAAGACCTTAACCACACTTCCTTGAGCAGTAAAAAATGTTGACCCAACAAGTAAGTTTGCAGCTCATTTGCAATTGTGTAGTCTACCTGGTTCTGCTTTACCAGTAAAATAGGTCCTGGAACCAATGTTTGGGGCAGAAGTCCTCAACAGTGGGCATCGTAGGTGTAACATGGCTAAACTTGACTTCATACCAATCTTGCAGTCATGGTATAGCCACACATGCTGAAAGTGACCATAAACACCAATAAATAGTCTACCTGGTGATTTATGAACTGCCGATTTGCTTCATGATTCCTCCACATTTCTCCAGGTCAGGTGCTGTAACATTGCTTTTTATTTTTAACTGGTTGAGTGCAGGAAGATCTAACCCTTCCTGTGCTACAGAGCGGAGTTACGATGTTGGGGAGCTGGCAGCTGCTCGTCTTGCTCGGTGGTTCTCTCTGGGTACTCCGGCTTCCTCCATCTGTAAAACTGTCTTGGTCATGATTAGTCATTGTGCATAAGTATGTGACCTTAAACACCAATAAATAAATAAATCAAATGAGTGCAGGAAGCCACTAAAAGGACACCATAGTGACTTTACATTGTTTGCACTAATTTGTTCTTTGCTCAGCAGTGGTAGAAAAATATTATAAAATTGTTTTGTTACAATTTATTGGAGAGTGCCATATGGCACTTTCCAATAAATTGCTACAAAACAATTTATGAGCAACATCTTGCTAAATTAAGGTTCCTTTTACTAGTAGTGTGATATCTTTGAAAAAAAATATCTGTATTACAAATGACCATTGAAAAGTAATTTAGCTCTCCACCAGTTAAAGAAAGTATCAGCGCTTCTGTGGATGCCATGAATGTGTTCACAAACTTCTGCAAAGCATACAGTAATGGTGTAATATAAATTGTTTGAAGTTTACAACACCATTGGAGTTTATCAGCACACTGAAGGATGATTTAACTTTGTTTAACATTTGGTTTTGTTTTGTAAAAAAAGTCTGTTGAATTTTGTATATCGTCACTTACCCTGTTGATCATCATAAGGCAGTATTATATTACAGCATTGTTAATATCATTATGTATTTATATTGAAAATGAATTGTTAAGATTGTAAATGGCTTAATATGACATTCCATTGTTAACTTTCTCACTGCTGAATATAAGGCGTACTTTCATTTGTGCATCATCAACTGTTTGTCCTATATCTTGGTTACCTGCTTTTGTGTTGTGATTGGACAAGATTAAGAACAGAAACATTGTGCTTTTCTTTTGCTCATGGAAAGCTCTAATGGAATACACAGAACCCTTTGTAACAGTGTTTCTCATAACAACTGGTCATCAGCTTAACCCTTAACCTAATGTAATGGCCATAACTGGCCAATGCTATTCACAAAATCATCAATGATTTTTTTTTTATTTTTCAATGTTTGCCTCAAAAAACATAATTTAACTTAACTTTAACTTTAATAACTGAAGTTCTTTCCAATGAGTGGCCATAACCTTTTTTAGGGTGATAAACAATGAAAATTTGTATTTTTTCAATATTTTTTGGCAAGTGTCATTTTCCATTTGTGTTAGATACAGGGTAATGAAAGAATTATGGGCATGATTTGGGAAATTCTGACTAATTAACCCTTGAGGGACTGTACAAGTGTCCAAGTGTCCTGAATTCCCACCAGTCCACAGCCTCGAAACGCCCAGTGGCTTATCAGTGATTTCTAGTCATGTCTTGGCTGGCTTAACAGACAGCCAAAACTTTACTAGAAACCACTGCCTACCTAATTTATCTGTTGTCAACAGAACCTCATGATGTCTTGTTAAGGACACCTGTTCTTAGATCTTAAAAGTCGGAAATGGGCCTTTAAGGGTTAATTTGACCTTGGAATTAGAATTGTGAATTCACTTTGGGTGGAATACAACAATTTTGTTTGGGTACTTGTTTGGAAAAATTATTTTTTTGTTTTACAACACCTCACTTTCATTTGATTGCTTTACAGAGAAAGCTGCTGGAGGTATTAACAGTAATTTTGGCAGTGAGTCTGTTGATAGCAAAAATCTTTTGTGTATACAAAAACCTTTCTATTACAGATCTTACCTAATCAATGTTCATTCTGATATCCAAGATATGCATGGTTTGTGGTACTCTGGCAGTATCAGTGTAGGAATGCTTTATGGGGACACCTTACTTATCCAATACCTTCTGAAGTTTTTTTTTTGACCGACTGACTTTGATGAAATATCTTGATGGTGGAAATTCTCATTAAACATCAAATCTGTACAATACTGGCTTTATCCTTTTGTTAATTCTTTAACCTACAAATGGCAGGAAAGACAACACTTCATCTGTGAATAGTCACCCTAATAATACTATTCTTTTGTCGTGTTCATACAGGACTTTGAAAGTACATAAAACTGCCTAAATTTTAAGACTTAAATTCCAGGCCCTCAGCTTGTAGAGGGTTGGAAGCCCATATTTGGGCTTTACAGTGAAGTGCAGATACCACAACTTAAAGGCCTTATAGTCAGTAGATGTACTTCATATTAGCTTCATAGTAAAATTATTTAGTCTGTTTGGCTGTGCCTTGTTACAATTTAAGGGAGAGTGCCTTCAGGGACCTATGAATTGTAATAAGTCATTGACATGCGAACAACTTTTGATGACCAAAAATAATTTAGCACTCCACCAGTCTGTACCAGTTAAAAGAATTTGAAAATTGCCCTTTGTTGGAAAAAGTCTTGAAATGTGTATTCAAGTAATTGTTTGGCTCAGTTTGTTCAAAATTTGTACTGAGATGCTGTGCTATATTTGTTGTGGGTATTGTGTTTTTATTTCTCTGAAATAACACCTGATGGTGATCGTTTGTACATGGTTTGTACAAGTCATGGAGAGTGCTTAGAAGTGCTTTAATTACCTGTCTGCTATTTGTATTAAGTAAACAGTTAATAAAATATAATGGAAGATTAATTCAATTCTCCTTTCGAAATCACCTCATGTTACATTGTCAGTTTTGTCTTCTGATGTCATCCCCATGTTAGGCATGTTGTGATCGATATTTTCCAAAATGAGCTATTTGATGGTGATTATATAATAAATTTTGTTAGTTCAGGTTCAAGGTGTTAGGCACAGAATCGCTGTTTAGACTCTTTTTAATAAGGTCATCATAACAGATGAATAATTGAAAAGCACTTTATCTACCCATAATGTTCCATCGTTGCTCTTGTGTATATTTGTAAATAGCCTGTCTTGAGCTTTGTACAAATGATTTTCTCCTGTGCCATTTTCAAAGTTTTGATTCCAATTAGTTCTTGTTGTGATATTGGATAATTTAGAAGATTGCTGTACAGGGGCAATAAGAGTGAGGATGGTATGAATGAGATCTGCCCAGTTGTGAACCAACTTTTTTTAAATCGGAACAAAGATGAATTTAGGCACACTTTTTCCTTTCCTACTTACCTTTGTCAAAGTCATGAACACAAATAATATTTCATATAAGGCCACACAAAGCAGATCTTCTGTTTCTCAGGCCATTATTTGTGAAATTGCATGCGGGCGAGTGTTTTTTTATTTTATTTTTTATTTCAGTAATTTCTTCTTTGCCATCAAAAGTTCATGTTCTTGGTTCAAGTTTTAGGCCTCATAATCTACAGAATAGCATGGGTGGTGCTGTATTTCATCCCTTGAGTGCAAGAAGGCTTTGCAATGCTAAAGCATTGCAAAGCCTTCTTGCACTCAAGGGACAAATTCATCAATATTTTTAACTTGGGTAAAATATCAGACATAAACCATTTAATTATTATTTTTTTAAAGTTTAATTTGGTAATAAAAAGCGAGCATGCGGCAGCCAAAAGGACCATGCAGGAGGGCCTGAGAAACAGATTTTTTATTTTTTTAGGATTAATCATAACAATATAGTTTTATATGCCATATTTTATGAAGCTGTAGTTCTTACTAGGACCCTCTAGTCATTACCCCCTCCTCCTACTTCCCTTGAAGGGAAGGAGGTAACTGACAGAGGGTCCCAGTTAGGACTAGTGAATGCCAGGCTTTGGAAATCCTTGAATTTGGCTTTTGAAGGGCCTTGAAAAATGCTAAAAAAAAATGTTGAGAATCAGCATTGAATAGCCTTGAATAAATACACAGAACGACATACGCTTGTGGGTGGGTTAATCCATGATGGCACAGGTGCCATATTTGCTTAACCCTTTACCCAACGTAACGGCCAAAACCGGCCAGCGCTATTCTCAAAAATCGTCAATTAATTTTCAAAATATTTTAATTTTTTGTCTCAAAAACATAGGTTATGACCCCTCGTTGGAACGAGCTCATCGAGCTCGTTCCAACGAGGGGTCATAACCTATGTTTTTGAGACAAAAAATAAAAAAAATTAGTAATTCAAGAATTTTTTTTGCAAGTGTCGTCTGCTTTCATGTTAGGTAAAGGGTTAACCCATTCACACATATGCGTGTGTCGTTCTGTGTTTATTACATGCCTGCACATCTATAAAAACTATTATTACAAGGACACTCTGCAATCCTTTTTACAACTGTCTACAAAAATAACACATTTTATCGCCAACCAAATTTGCGGGAGGGGTGGGGGGACCTGTGTTACTATTTCATCCCCTGAGTCCCAATGTGAACTCCGGGGACGAATTTCAGTTATTAATAGCAATTCAAATTGTAATTACATTGCACAATTTGTATAAAATTCCAGTGAAATTTTGCTTCTATTTAAAAATAGTCTCAACGATTTCCATTCTGCACATACGTGTGGAACAGATTTTCATTTTCTGCATGGTTTAGTGTTACTGTAGATGAGGATTACATAGAATAGGCGTGTAATAAAAGTTTTGTTGTAGTCAACAGATAGTGATGAAAGCAAATTTTGAGAATCAGTTTGCAGGCACTTCAAATTCAAATGAGACTTTCAAACACAGTTCTCCAGCATTTCTTTGGAATAAAATTAGAAAGACCCGTCTGATAAAATTACTTGAATGTGTATATTTTCTCTAAAGGTCTTAGGTCTATTCAGTAAGAATTGTGTACTGCAGAGGTTTATTTCTTCTGCATATTCAACAATTTCCCTTGAAGGAACTCCAGGAAGTGAAGCATTGCTGATTCACTGTAGTGAACAAGTTCTGCTTTACTAGTAAAAGAGGACCTGATAAGCAAAGCCAGTGGTGGAGGTCCTCCAAAATATACAGCATAGGTATGAACAGTTTGCTAAACTTGACTTTATAATTGTGTTGTGTTCATGATACAGTCACAATGACCTGAAAACACAATAAATAAATAAATAAATTTAACAATTTTCTTTTTTTTTGTCAATTTGTGATGTTCTGAATCTCTTAATATATTTAAATGAGTCCAGTAGAAGATAATTTATTGAGTAAATTGTAATACTGTCTCCAGCCATTTGTATCGGATAAAGGATTAACTTTTTGCACACTGATGTCAAAAATAATCTACAAATTTTTCCCACAGTGCAGATTGGAATTTAAACAATTCAACCTTGTTTGATAGAGCTCATTGTGCTCTATCAAACAAAATTGAATTGATTAAATTCCTATTTGTATTATGAGAAAAATTAGTTTCATGCGATTTTGGTATTTTGACATCAGTGATGTCCATGCATGCATTTACCAGGTAATAAAAATCATCAATAAAATTTTAATTAATGAAGTGCCGGGTTGTACATTAATTACATTTTTTATGATAATTCCTATAATTAGTATTTGGAATCCCAAATTATTGTGCCTGTGGAAATATTGCCAACGCATGGAAAGGTACCAGTCCAAAGCAGCTGTACAGTATGCTGCCCACTGTAGAGGGATTCTGCTCCAGACGTTTGTTTGTTCCAGGTACTATTTTACCGCTAGAGAAGAACTTGTTTACTGCAGTAAACAATTACTGCTCCTCTTCCTGGGGTTCATACAGGAAAATAGCTTTCATGTCATTGAAAGTCTCCAATGGGAGGAGTTACCTGCACTGACTGATCTGATGCCATCATTTGTCGTGGGTGGAGGGGGGATGTGTGCAGAGTGGGCTGCAATGTTTCAGCAATCCACTTGTACAGTACTGTTGCTGTGGACTGCTCAATTTCCACGATTACAACCCAACCCGGTGCTTCATTAATTAAAATTTTGCTGATAAAGATTTTTATTAACTGGTAAAGGCTTGCATGGACACATCTGCCATGAGTGGATTATGACCAGTCCACAGCGACTGTACTGTATTTTGCACACGGGAGATTCTGACTCTTAACTCTTAGAAGCCGGGGAATCAGAATGAATTTATTTAACATGACATACCATGGAAAACATACAGTAAAGCAGGTGCTTCTAGTCAAGTGTCGACTGCCTATCCAGGCAGACGACACTTGAGGAGAAGCACCTGTTCAGTGTTTAATTCTCCCCAGCCCAAAGATAGCCGAACCACCACAGCCAGATTTCCTGCTTTATTTCATCACAGGCAAGAAAACTCGACTATCGGCTTCTAAGAGTTAAGTACCAGAGAGGCACAAACTGCCCCTTTTATATTGCTCTAAAAAAGTTGTTCTTAGTGTATTCTTCCTTGAGAACTCAACCTGCAGGATGCATTTATCTTGACAGTGTTTTTACATCAATGTTAGCTGTCTGTACATGCAGCCAACAATAATGTAGAAACACTGTTGAGTCATCTGCAGATGTGTCCATGTATATATGGTAGTTCTTAATGTAAATTTAATCTGAGGACATAAGGGTTAAGATGCACTATATCAGTCTCATCTTTATGATTTTGCTCCATGCCCCCTTCTGTAATAATTAATGTTACAAATTTTCACCCACCCATATTGCCTATTATTTATCAGTTTAAATTATGAATATAAAATTAATGGTACATATATTTTCATCAAGCATTTTGACTTTTTGTATAATGTAAACTAGTGTTTTGTAATTTTGAATCTTTCTAAAGCAGTGAAATGTGATTGTGAATAAAATGTTTGGTGACAAACTCAGAAATGGTGTCTTGTTTTGTTTTGTTTACAAGATCTGTAACAGGATCAGATTCAAGTTCATTCAAATCAAGTCTCTGGCTTCATATGTTGCCTTCATACAAGAGCCCAGATTTTAACTTGGTGCAATATGTAGAGAGTTCTTTATAACTCTTCAGATCCACCAATCAGAATCTTTTGATATTTGTTATTCAGCATCCTCGGTGTGGCCAGATTCAACTTTATTCCAAGTCAGGTCTCATGGTTCATTTTTGGGCTTCCACGTGAACACAAATTTTAACTTCATGGAATTACAGAAATATTCTTGAAAACTCTTCTTCTGATCCCTCAGCCGGAATCTTTTGATACATGGTATTCTGCATTGTTATAGAGTCAGATCAAGTTTGTTCAAATCAAGCATATGGGTTCATTTTTGGGGCTTCAGCTTAGTGAAATATCAGGAATATTCTTTTTAAAAAAATTATGTTCTTCAGATCTTGGAGTTAGAATCTTGTGATGTTTGGTACACAGCATCCTTGTGGCGAGCAGTTTCAATTTTGCTCAAATCATGTCCTGCGGTTCATAAATCTGCTTCACACATGGGAACCAAAATTTTAACTTAGCACTGTATGAGGGAAGTTCTTTAAGGATCTCGTATCCACTGGTCAGATTCTTTTCATATTTGGTGTACAACATTCTTGGGTGGGGGCGGAATCAACTTTGTTCATATCAAGGCTCCTTATGGGAACCCAAATTTTAACGTAATGCAATATGGGGAAAATTCTTTTTCTCCAGATCCACTAGTCATAATGACTATTATTAGCTCACCTGGCCAAAAAGGCCATGTGAGCTTTTCACATCACTTGGTATCCGTCATCATCCGACTTCCGTAAACTTTTCACATTTTCATATTTTCTGTAACTGCTGATCCTCTGCAAACGATCCTCATTTTGTTCCAGTCGGATGAAAAGCATGGCTTCCAGAGGCATTCTTTGATTCTGGTTGGTGGATTTTCAAAAATCTTCTCTGAAACCGCCATGCCAAATGTTCTGAAACTTCACATAAATGACTGGTACCCCCTCTACCAATGATCCTCATTTAATGTTCGCCAGGTTACAAACATGGCCGCAATTGTGGCTTACAGGTACTATAGAAATCCTATGGGAAATCACATTTTCATTTTTTCTCTGGAACCACTGGGCTGACGTGAACCAAACCTGGCAGGGATAGTTTATGAGAGGTACTCTACAAACGATCCTCATTTTGTTCCCATGGGTTTGAAAACATGGCCGCCAGAGGCATTCTTGGATTCTGATTGGTGGATTTTTAAAAAAAATTTCCTCTGAAACCACAGGGCCAAATGTTTTGAAACTTTGCATGTTTGATGACTGGGTCCCCCGCTACCAACAATCCTCATTTAATGTTGATCGGGTTGCAAACATGGCTTCAATTGCAGCTTATAGTTACTATAGAAAGCCTATGGGAAATCACATTTTCATCTTCTCTGGAACTACTCAGCTGACGTGAGCCAAACTTGGCAGGAATGGTCTATGGGAGGTTTTCTAAAAACGATTCTCATTTTGTTCCCATGGGTTGAAAAACATGGCCGCCAGAGGCATTTTTTTATTCTGGTTGGTGGATTTTCAAAAATCTTCTCCAATAAAATTGCCAGGCCAAATGTTTTGATACTTCATATAAATGATAACTGGGACCCCCTCTACCAACGATCCTCAATTAATGTTGATCGGGTTGCAAACATGGCTGCAATTGCGGCTTATACTTTCTATAGAAACTTAGAAACCCTATGGGAAATCACATTTTCATCTTCTCTGGAACTACTGAGCCGACGTGAACCAACTGTGGCAGGGATATTCTATGGGAGGTCTTCTACAAATGCTCCCCATTTTTGTTACTGTACATCGAAAAACATGGCTGCCAGAAGCATTTTTTGATTCTGATTGGTGCATTTTGAACAATCTTCTCCTCTGAAACCACAGAGCCAAATGTTTTAAAACACTGCATGATTGATGATTGGGACCCCCTCTACCAACGATCCTCATTTAATGTTGATTGGATTGTAAACATGGCCACAATTGTGGCTTATGGTTACTATAGAAACCCTATGGGAAATCACATTTTCATCTTCTCTGGAACTACTGAGCTCTTTTTGTTCCTGTTGGTGGGAAAATATGGCCACCAGAGACATTCTCTGATTCTGATTGATGGATTTTGCAAAAATCTTCCCCTTTGAAACTACACAGTCAAATGTTTTAAAACTTCACATGCTTGAGGACTGGGACACCTTCTACCAATGATCCTCATGTAATGTTGATGTAATGTTGCAAACGTGGCCACAGTTTCATCTCATAGTTACCATGGAAAGCCTATGGGAAAGCATATTTTTATATGTAGTTCCAGGTGAGCGATTACAGGCTCTTTAGAGCCTCTAGTCATTATCTTTTGATATTTATTGTATAATATCTTTAAAGAATCATCTTCACATTTTATTCACATCAAGTCCCCGAATTCATATTTGGGCTCCTTATGGGAGACCAATTTTCTACTTAGTGCAATACACAGACAATTCTTTAAAAAATATCTCGATTCAAATCCACCTGTCAAAATCTTTTGATATTTGATATACAGCATCCTCAGGTGGGTAAGATTCAATATTGTTAAAATCAAGTCCCTGTCTTCATATTTGAGCTCCCTGTGGTAGCACTAAGTGCAATATGATGAAATTTCTTCAGGCAACATTTAAGACAATATATAACCTACCGTTGATGTTGTCTAAATGCTGCCATCTTGATTTATCCTTTCGTATGGGTATCTGACAGTAGGGATAATGCATGTCCATCCTGTGCCTGTACTGCCATGAGCGCTTCCATGACCACCCTGCTTCCCCAAGGGAACCTCAAGAAGTCAAGCAGTTCCTCTTCACTGTGGTAAACAAGCTCTGTCTTACTGGTAAAGTGGGACCTGATAACCAATGTCCACAAAATACGTACTGATAAAGTGGGACAGGGTTTGAGAGAACAAGTCCTCCCAATCGTTTCAGAATTCACACGAAAAAATAGCATTATTACAAATAACTTCAAATGCATGGGTTCCAGAATCATTCTGGAGAGTTAAATCAAAAGGGCTTTCTACTCGAAGGTATGAGTTGAAACCAGGTGTTTACAAGAGTCACATTTTTATGTGTACCCATACTATGTATGGTACACATAATGCCGGCATTCGGGGTGGCCATCCGTCATTCGTCCATCCTTTGTCTGTCCGTCCGGATCCATTTCTTTGGCATTCGATAACTTGAAAAATATTGCTTGGATTGTCAAGTTACTTTATATTTGTGTTCAGATTACTGATGTGCTGAGCTGTATAGCTTTTGGTGTAAATCTGGTAATTTGATCCTGAGATATTAACTCTTTGTCCTTCAAATTGAGAATTATTCCAATCCCTTTGGCATGAGATAACTCAAAAAATATCAGTCCAATTGTCATGTTACTTTATATATATCTTCAGGTAATTGATGTTTCGAGCTGTGTAGTTTTTGGTGTAAATCTGTTATTTTGATCCTGAGATAATAACTCTTTATCCTTCAAATTGAAAATTCCTCCAATCCCTTTGGCATTCGATAACTTGAAAAATATTGCTTGGATTGTCAAGTTACTTTATATTTGTGTTCAGGTTACTGATGTGCCGAGCTGTATAGTTTTTGGTGTAAATCTGATCATTTAATCCTGAGATAATAACTCTTTATCCTTCAAATTAAGAATTATTCCAATCCCTTTGGCATGAGATAACTCAAAAAATATCAATCCAATTGTCATGTTACTTTATATATATTTTCAGGTAACTGATGTTCCGAGCTGTATAGTTTTTGGTGTAAATCTGTTCTTTTGATCCTAAGATATTAACCCTTTATCCTTCAAATTGAAAATTATTCTAATCCCTTTGGCATGAGATAACTCGTGGTCATGATTAGCCATTGTGCAGAAGTATGTGACCTTAAACAACAATAAATAAATAAATAAATAATGAGATAACTCAAAAAATATCAGTCCAATTGTCATGTTACTTTATATATATCTTCAGGTAATTGATGTTCCGAGCTGTGTAGTTTTTGGTGTAAATCTGTTATTTTGATCCTGAGATATTAACCCTTTATCCTTCAAATTGAAAATTCCTCCAATCCCTTTGGCATTCGATAACTTGAAAAATATTGCTTGGATTGTCAAGTTACTTTATATTTGTGTTCAGGTTACTGATGTGCCAAGCTGTGTAGTTTTTGGTGTAAATCTGATAATTTGATCCTGAGATAATAACTCTATCCTTCAAATTGAGAATTATTCCAATCCCTTGGGCATGAGATAACTCAAAAAATATCAATCCAATTGTCATGTTACTTTATATATATCTTCAGGTAACTGATGTTCTGAGCTGTATAGTTTTTGGTGTAAATCTGTTATTTTGATCCTGAGATATTAACCCTTTATCCTTCAAATTGAAAATTCCTCCAATCCCTTTGGCATTCGATAACTTGAAAAATGTTGCTTGGATTGTCAAGTTACTTTATATTTGTGTTCAGGTTACTGATGTGCCGAGCTGTATAGTTTTTGGTGTAAATCTGATAATTTGATCCTGAGATATTAACCCTTTATTGAAAATTCCTCCAATCCCTTTGGCATGAGATAACTCAAAAAATATCAATCCGATTGTCATGTTACTTCATATATGTGTTCAGGTTACTGATGTGCCAAGCTGTATAGTTTTTGGTGTAAATTTGATAATTTGATCCTGTGATATTAACCCTTTATCCTTCAAATTGAGAACTCCTCTAATCCATTTCTTCGGCATGCGATAACTCAAAAAATGTTAATCCGATTATCAGGTTAGTTTATATATGTATTCAGGTTACTGATGTGCTGTGCTGTATAGTTTTTTATGTAAATCTAATAATTTGATCTGGAGATATTAACCCATTATTCATCAAATTAGAGATTCCTCCAATCCATTTCTATATGTACCCATACCATGTGTGGTGTACATAATGTCAGCATCCAGGGTGGTCCTCCACCATACAGCTTACTACTAGTTGCGCGTATGGGTGCACATCTGACGATTTCATCATCATTTCATTTTTAGCTTAACTTAACATAGTCAAGATAAGCTATTGCCATCACATATGCGGAAGTCTGTTAGTCTGTGAGTCTGTTCACATTTTCCTTTAGCACGGCTACACCCCGCAGTTCTTGGCTGATCGTCACGAAATTTCATATGCAGTTTGGTGTCATGTCTAGATGAGAACGTCCCCTTTTGGTCGCGATCGGGCAACCGGTATGGCTGCCTGAGCCCAAAACCTGAAAACCATTAGCACAGTCTACAGGTCGTATTTATGAAGGGATTTCATTGTAACTTGGTAGGATGCCTCTGTATAATGCCTAGATGCGAACGTCCCCTTTTGGGCATGATCTATCAACCGAGATGGCTGCCCAAGCCCAAACCCAAAAACTTCTAGCACAGTCTGCAGGGCATGTTTAATATGGAGGGATTTCATTGTAACTTGGTAGGATGCCTCCTTATGATCTCTAGATGAGAATTTCCCCATTTGGGCTTGATCTGTCAACCGTGACGACTGCCCGAGCCCAAAACCCGAAAACCTTTAGCACAGTCTACAGGTCATATTTACTGAGGAATTCCATTGTAACTTGGTGGGCGACTTCATACAATATCTAGATGAGAAAGTCACCTTTTGGTCCCGATTGGGCAACTGTGACGGCTACAGGGGCCCGAAGCCCGAAAACCTTTAGCATAGTCTACAGGTCATATTTATGAAGGGATTTCATTGTAACTTGATAGGATGACTCCAAATAACGTCTAGATGAGAACGTCCCATTTTGATCGCGATCTTTCAGCCTTGATGGGTGCCCGAGCCCAAAAACCTTTAGCATAGGCAAAAGGTCATATTTATGGAAGGATTTCATTGTAACCTGTTAGGTTGACTCCATATAATGCCTAGATGATGACATCCCCTTTTGGTCGTGATTGGTCAACTGTGATGGCTACAGGTGCCCGAAGCCCAAAAACCTTGAACACAGTCTACAGGTCATATTTATAAAGGGATTTCAGTGTAACTTCGTAGGATCACTCCAGATGATGCCCAGATGAGACTGTCCCCTTTGGTTGCGATCATTCAACCACGATGGCGGCCCGAGCCCGAAAACCTTTAGCACAGTCTACAGGTCATATTTATGAAGGGATTTCATTGTAACTTGGTAGGTTGACTTCATATAATGTCTAGATGAGAACGTCCCCCTTTGGACACGATTGGGCAACTGTGACGGCTACAGGGGCCCGAAGCCCGAAAACCTTTAGAACAGTCTACAGGTAATAATTGTAAAGGGATTTCATTGTAGCTTGGTAGGATGACTCCAAATGATGTCTAGATGAGAACATCCCATTTTGACCGCGATCATTCAGCCTTGATGGGTGCCCGAGCCCAAAATCCTTTAGCATAGGCAAAAGGTCGTATTTATGGAAGGATTTCATTGTAACTTGTTAGGTTGACTCCATATAATGCCTAGATGATGACATCCCCTTTTGGTCGTGATTGGTCAACTGTGATGGCTACAGGTGCCCGAAGCCCGAATACCTTTAGCACGGTCTACAGGTCATATTTATGAAGGGATTTCATTGTAACTTGGTAGGTTTAACTTCATATAATGTCTAGATGAGAACGACCCCTTGTGGACACGATTGGGCAAATGTGACAGCTACAGGGGCCCGAAAACTTTTAGAACAGTCTACAGGTCATAATTATGAAGGGATTTCATTGTAACTTGGTAGGATGGCTCTAAATAATGTCTAGATGAGAACGTCCCCTTTTGGTCGTGATCATTCAGCCTTGATGGCTGCCCGAGCCCAAAAACCTTTAGCATAGTCTATAGGTCGCATTTATGGAAGGATTTCACTGTAACTTGTTAGGTTGACTCCATATAGTGCCTAGATGATGACATCCCCTTTTGGTCGTGATTGGTCAACTGTGATGGCTACAGGTGCTCGAAGCCCGAAAATCTTGAGCACAGTCTACAGGTCATATTTATGATGGGATTTCATTGTAACTTCGTAGGATCACTCCAGATGATGCCCAGATGAGAATGACCCCTTTTGGTTGCGATCATTCAACCATGAGGGCTGCCCGAGCCCAAAGCCCGAAAACCTCTAGCACAGTCTTCAGTTCATATTCATGAAGGGATTTTATTGTAACTAGGTAGGTTTGACTTCATATAATGTCTAGATGAGAACGTAACCTTTTGGACACAATTGGGCAACTGTGACAGCTACAGGGGCCCGAAAACCTTCAGAACAGTCTACAAGTCATAATTATGAAGGGATTTCATTGTAGCTTGGTAGGATGGCTCCAAATAATGTCTAGATGAGAACGTCCCCTTTTGGTCGTAATCATTCAGCCTTGATGGCTGCCCGAGCCCAAAAACCTTTAGCATAGTCTATAGGTCGTATTTATGGAAGGATTTCATTGTAACTTGTCAGTTTGCCTCCATATAATGCCTAGATGATGACATCCCCTTTTGGTCGTGATTGGTCAACTGTAATGGCTTCAGGTGTCCGAAGCCCGAATATTTTGAGCATAGTCTACAGGTCATATTTATGAAGGGATTTCATTGTAACTTCGTATGATCACTCCAGATGATGCCCAGATGAGAATGTGCCCTTTTGGTTGCGATCATTCAACCATGATGGCTGCCCGAGCAATGTAACTTGATAGGATGACTCGTTTTGGAATAACTTCACTGTAACTTGGTAACTTCCGTTGATATGCGTTAACTGTCAGGACCACATACATTAACTGTGAGGTCATATTAACCCACCCCTCAGCTCTTTAGTACAGTGTACACCTCATGTTGTTTTTATCAAAAACATAGCATACAGGGAACAGAAATTAACATATTCCCAGTTATCACAATTTGTTCTGGAAAAGCTATCAGTGAGAGCTTTCCAGAAAATGATGTCAGCTTCTGGTCTTTTCAGTGTAGGAAGAGAAAAGATGCATAGTTTATAGGATTATCCTACACAACTTACTGTGATTTGTACTGTAAAACAAGTGCAACTGTTGGTTGATATCTTCAGCTGTAATCTGATTATGTTTGACACATGTTAAATTGTTTAGAAAAATCTAGGTTACATTGTAAATTCTCTTTATTATCTTGCAATCATGTGAGCTCAGATGACAGTAATTATTGTATATCTTTTAAGATTCCTGTAGCCCTTTACCTGCCCAAAAGCTATTTTGAAAGAGAATACTGTCTGAAAAAATTGTAAATATCAAAATATTTTAACCCTTTTTTACTGATTTTTTTTTCTTGAAACAGAATTCACAAATGTGTGCATTTTCAAGAAAATCTTCTTTGAAACTACAAGGCCAAATGGTTTGAAAAAAAAATGAATGTGACTGATGACTGTAACCTCCTCCACCAATGATCCTTATTTTAATCTTCATCGGGTTGCAATTATAGCTGCAATTGTGGCTTATAGTTATTATAGAAACCCTATAGGAAATCACATTTTCATCATCTTCACTGAAAGTACTGAGCCAATGTGAACCAGACTTGGCAGGCATTGTCTATGAGAGGTTTTCTACAACTGTTACCCATTTTATTCCTGTTGGGTGAAAAAACGAGGCCGCCAGAAGCATTCTTTGATTCTGATTGGTCAATTTTGAAAACTCTTCTCCTCTGAAACCACAGGGGTCAAATGTTTTAAAACTGTGCATGGTTGATAACTGGGACACCCTCCACCAACATTCCTCATTTTAATGTTGATCGTTTTGCAAACATGGCCACAATTGCGGTTTATAGTTAATGTAGTGTGCCATTCTGTGATATTGCGTTAACCCCCTTAAGATAACTAGTTCATTGTAATCATCACGTGTGTTCTGTATGTTTTGTTCATCGGAAATAAATTAATAATAATCAGAAATAAATATAAACATTATCGTTCATCCAGATATTACATTGGCGACGAGGATGGGATTCGAACCCACGCGGGGAAACCCCAATGGATTTCAGGCTTAAAGCAGCTGACGTCATCGAATATGTGAACGGTCCGACAGATTGGGTAACACCACCTGTCATCACATGTCGTAATAATGGTAAGATTAGATTTTACCTGGATATGCGTCTTCCAAACAAAGCGATAAAACGTACACGCCATCCTGTACCTACGATTGAAGAAATCACTCATGCTTTAAACGGTTCCACAGTATTTTCTAAAATAGATCTCCGTGACGGATATCATCAAATACCGTTAGCAGAGGAAAGCAGGTACATAACGACATTTTCCACACATAAAGGACTTATGCGTTATAAACGGCTGAATTACGGAACAAGGTCTGCAGCAGAAGAATTTCATGAAATTCTTAGAAAGACATTCCAAGACATACCAGGTGTTCTAAATGTACATGACGATTTAATAATATTCGGCCACGCCGAAGAAGAACATCAGTCAGCTTTCCAAACTATCAAGGACTCGTTATCCTATAATGTTACAATGTCATACTACAATTCCACACTTCCCACAGAAGTGCACGTCGATGCTAGTCCTTTCGGTTTAGGCGCCATGATTACCCAAGCAGATGAATTTGGAAACTTGCATCCAATTGCATACGCGAGTAGAACTCTAACCCAAACAGAACAACGCTATGCTCACATCGAATGCGAAGCACTAGCAGTAGTTTTTGGATGTACCAAATTCCACAATTATTTGTACGGAAAATCTTTCACGGTATTCAGTGACCATGAACCATTACAAACAATTTTTAACAACCCCAAAACACATACATCTATGACAATAGACAGGCTTCGTCTTAAACTCTTAGGATATGACTTCCTAGTAAAATACCGTTCAGGTAAAAAGCGTGTTGTAGATTATTTCTCAAGACACCCCCTACCACAAACTGACGTCCCTTTCTCAGAAACCACAGAGAAAAGTATTAATATAATAGTGAATGATTTAATTTCAGATGCTGTTACTATGCACGACATTCGTTCAGCTACTCAATCTGATAGACTACTTTCTGAACTATCAACAGCAATTACACTTGGTAAGATATCAAAACACACCAATGATGACCTCCAATCTTTCAAGAGAGTGTTTGCAGAATTAACTCTAGTAGATGGAATCATTTTGAAAGAACAAAAGATTGTTATACCATCATCCTTATATTCACGAATTCTATCAGCAGCACATGAAGGACACATGGGTGTAATAAAGTTTAAGCAATACCTGAGAAGTAGAGTTTGGTTTCCAAAAATGGACCAACAAATAGAAAACATGATTCGCAACTGCCCAACGTGTCAAATATGCAAATTTACGCCTTCAGTGGAACCTGTAACAATGTCAGAACTGCCAGATGCTTGTTGGCAGAAATTGTCAATTGACTTTGGAGGACCATTTCCTAGTGGTGATTACACCATGGTTCTCATTGATGATTATTCCAGATTTCCAGTTGTTCAAATCATAAAATCAACACCAGCTAACACAGTTATCTCCAAATTGGACCAAATCCTCTCTGAATATGGGATTCCTCAAGAAATCCGTAGTGACAATGGCCCACCGTTTAATAGTGAAAACTTTACTAACTACGCAAAACAAATGGGTTTCCATCACCGAAA